>OY856409.1:1134074248-1134086748 GCA_963693085.1 Alisma plantago-aquatica | reverse complement strand
AACATCATGACCATAACAAACACAACGTCATGACCAGACCAAAACAGAGTGTCACGTCCAAAAGTAGAATGGACCATCACGACTGAAACAAGGCCAACTAACACAACCAAAACCATCCCAAGTCCTTTAAAATACATTTGGGAGGTGCCATGGGACATATCATGATAATGTTATCTCACAGTAAGTCGCAAGCCACCCTCACAACACAACGTCATGACCCACCCTCACAACACAATGTCGCGATCCACGCTCACAGCACAACATCGCGACTGCATCAAACACAGTGTCCTGACTAGACCAAAACAAAGTATCACGTCCAAAAGTAGAACATACCACCACAAATGAAACAAGGCCAATATCATGACAATGTCCTCTCCCAACATGTCATTGTAATTGCATTTGGGAGGATATGTGACAAATATCATGACGATTTCATGACAACATCCTCTCATAACAAGTCCATCAAAATGCATTTGGGAGGTGTCAGGGCCCATATCATGACAAATGTCACGACCAATATTGTGATAGCGCCCTTTCACAACATGTCCCTTCAAATGCATTAAGGAGGATACATAGCCCATATATTGGCAGCGTCCTCTCATAATAAGTCTCTAAAAATGCATTTCAGTGAAGTTTGGGCCATATCATGACAATTCCCTCTCACGCCAAGTCATTGAAAATACATTTGGGAGGTGTCATCCCACATATGATGACAATGTCATATCACAATAAGTCCTTAAAAATGCATTTGGGTGGTGTCAGGTCCAATTTCATGACAACGTCCTCTCATAACAAGTCCATCGGAATACATTTAGGAGGTGTCAGGGCCCATATCATGACAAATGTTGCGACCAATATTGTGATAGTCCTTTCACAACATGTCCCTTCAAATGCATTTCAATGAAGTTTGGGCCCATATCATGACAACCTTCTCTCATATATGTCCATCAAAATGCATTTGGGAGGTGTCAGGGCCCATACCATGACAAATGTTATCTCACATAAAGTCCCTAAAAATTCTTTTGGGAGGTGCCACGAACAATATTGTGATAGTGTCCTTTCACAACATGTCCCTTCAAATGCATTAAGGAGGATACATAGCCCATATATCAGCAACGTCCTCTTATAATAAGTCCCTAAAAATGCATTTCGGTGAAGTTTGGGCCATATCAAGACAAATGTCGTCTTACGCCAAGTCCTTGAAAATACATTTGGGAGGTGCCATCACACATATGATGAAAATGTCATCTGACAATAAGTCCTTAAAAATGCATTTGGGTGGTTCATGACGACGTCCTCTCATAACAAGTCCATCAAAATGCATTTGGGAGGTGTTAGGGCCCATTTCAAGACAAATGTTATCTCACATCAAGTCCTTAAAAATGCATTTGAGAGGTGACATGAATCATTTCTCACAATACAACATCATGACTATATCCACAATGGATGATGTGACCGTGATAGAACATGATACAACATACACTCTAATTCCTCCTAGAAGCTAAGTGTCATCAAACATCTTAAAGCAACTCCATGAAAATGCATTGGAGAGGAGACATGGCCCATATCCTGAGAGTGTCCTCTCAAACCAACTCCCTAAAATGTATTTGTGTGGAGCCATGGCCCATATTGTGCCACTAACCTCTTGCACCAAGTCCCTATAAATGTATTTGTGTGGTGTCATGCCCTTATCATGACAGTGTCCTCTCACATTAACTCACAAAAATTGCATTTGGGATGAATATTGTGACAGTTTCCTCTCACAACAAGTTTCAAGTGAAAATGGGAGGTGCCATGCCACATATGATGACAATGTCCTCTCAAGTTTAGGCCTATATCAAGACAATGTCCTCTCACGCCAAGTCCCTAAAAATAAATTTCTGAGGAGCCAGGGCCCATATCATGATGGTGTCGTCTCACAACATGTCACTCAATGTGTTTTTGGGAGGAACCAAGGCCCATATAATTATGGCATCCTCTCACATTAGGTCTTTGAAAATGCATTTGAGAGGAGAAAAATCACATATCATGAGAATGTCCTCTCCCAACATGTCATTGTAATTGCATTTGGGAGGATATGTGACCACTATCATGATACTGTGCTCTCATAGTAAGCCCCTAAAAATAAATTTCTGAAGAGTCAGGACCCATATCATGATTGTGTCGTCTCACAACATGTCACTTAATATGTTTCATATAATTGCTCAAAATATTACATAAAAGCTCTCATAGAAGCACAAGCAACAAACTGGGTTGGCAATCCTTGTTGGATGGAAAAACCCAAGGACCCAAAAATAAAATCATTACATGTAGATGAAGGCATCATAAGATTCCTATTTATATATGTTGAAGGTGTCGAAGAAGAGAAACTGCATCGTCGGTAGGCACCCCAAAGGTGTCAAAGGAGAAAGGTAGAAAATGATGTTGATTGGCCTCACATGTTGTTCCATGTTTATGAACTTTTTGTATTGCTGCCTCAGACGCTGCCTGCCCTGCTTTAAAGTTTTTTGAAAGGATACCTGTCAAGGGAGAAACTCCTGTTATGGCAACACAGGCATGTTTTCCATTCATCCAGTGAAATAAAAGAATGTTTACAGGTCACAACGAATGAACACCATCATATTGAGTGCCAAGGAAGGCCAAAAGAGCTTCTTTCAAAACCTTTAACCCAGATCGAGTGCCAACATCATGATGAAACTTATAACCAGGCCACGAGCGATAGTGCACTGCATGATCACTAAAGGCATCAAGATCTGTGATGTTGCAAATTAGACAACGTTTATCACCTGGATACAAGGGACCCATAAGCCAATACTGAAGGATAGCTTGATACTCAATGGGTAACATAGACAGACCAAGGCCATCAATAGGAACAACCCTCAAAAAAATTTGTGCATGATCGGCTTGTAAAGAAGTGAAAATAGCATGTTGCCGTAAGGATAGGTCACTTGACATGATTTGCTGGATGACCATTTTGTAGTAAGCGTCTACCAAAATATATTGGGTCTTTGGGGTGGTAGAATGCGTACTTGTCAACATAGACCAACATAAAGATGGCAAGATATTGCATATGCAAGCATGTGCTTGGACAAAGGGGAGCCCTGCAGGCACGGATGTGACCTCACGCAACATATGGTCTTGGAGATCTTTAGTGTGTATTTGAGAGGCAACAAAAGAAAATTTACTGACATCATGAGAGGACTTGATCCCCAATCCCCCTAGATGCATAGGAAGTGTAGCCAAACACCATTGTAAATCACCAAAACATGGGCCATCACCAACCACAGTACACTCCAGACAACGACGAAGACCGTGATAAAAAATATCCAACACAGGTGTGATAGAAGAAGGAGTTGTTGTATGAAGATCAAACAACAGTTTGGGCATCCCAACACAAGACCTAAGAATAAGAAGCTCACACTGTGGGTCCTGGAGTGAGGACATAAGATCCATCATATTAAGGGTCTTCATCACATGTTTCTGGAGAAGTTCCTTCACAAAGGATGCATCTGTAGAAAATTGGGCCACCTAGAATCTTCACTCCATACTCTGGATGAGAGATGTCAGTTGGAAATAAGCCCACATTCGAGCCTCATCTAGGGTCATCAGATGGCCAACAAATCTATCTTCTTAGTATTGAGAGGAAGACCATACATCGGGCCTCGCTCCTGAATGAGGGATAGAGCCTTCAAAACAGCCTCTGTGTCCCCAACGAGGGTACCATCATCAAGGTAGAAATAAAGGAGGTCGAGTTGACATGCATCCTTTGCCTATAAAATAGGAGGGTGGAGTCCCAGGGAAAAAAGTAGGGGGCCTAATGGGTCACCTTGTTGTACCCCAATAGAAGAAAAAAGAGGCTCGCCATGATCCATATAGAGAGGAGATGGAGAGCTATAGAAAAACTCAACCCATCATACAATACAAGGGCAATGAAGACGAACCTCTCAGAATATGGTAGATCTATCAACCATGTTGAAGGCATTGTTGAAGTCAATAAGAGCCATGGTGACTATAGTGTGGTGTTGTTGTTCATATTTAGGTCAAGTGACAACATGTAGAAGGGCCTCAACACCACCAAAAATACCAAAACCATACTGATGATCCATAAGATAAGAGATGGCATCAAAACTTACACCCTTTCCCGCAACTTTGGATACAAGGCGCTGCCAAATAGTACCCATAGCAATAGGCTGAATGCCATTGTCTAGTTTGAAAAAAGGAGTCAATGGAGCACTGGAAATGTAGGGAGCTAGGGAATCTGGACAACGACCAGTGAGCCAAAGATTCACCACAGTTGAAACTGCATTAAAAAAATCATCTTTCACTACAGTGGCAACCCCACACATATAATCAATAAGATGTTGTGATCGTAGGCCATTACATGTGCAAGCGGTCCCTTTCTTGAATGATAAAATGGCTTCTTCAATCATAGAGCAAGAAGTAACAAATGGAGAGCTAGAAATTTTAGAGTGAGGTTGTACCAATGGCAGTGGAGGTTGAGGGTGTTTAGCTTCAAGATAAGAATAATTAGCAGCTTTTGTGGGGGTAACACCACTAGAGGATATAACACGGATGGAAGTAGAAAATTGGCTATCTTTGATCTTAGATTTGGCACGTGAAATACAAGCTTCAGAAGAATGTTCTCACTCGGTAGGATAACAATGAGCCAAAATTTGAGCCAGGAGTTGTTGAATGCCATCAAGTCCTGAATTCCAAGTCTCCAAAGCCTTAAGGATCATAAGTTGTTGTAGAGAGATGCATTTTTGAGAAGACTATTCTTGAGCAGACTTAGGGGAGAAGCGATACAGAATACATGCTGGAAGCAACAAAAGATGAATCCATGCATCAATAGAGGATGGGAAAGAAGCCACCTAGAGTAAGCAAGCACAAAGAGTGGCAGCAAAGGGCAAACGACAAAGAAGACGGATTCTCTTTACGGTAGGGACACCTATGCGGAAGACAGAATCTAGAAGATATGTGTCGAGCTATAGTTGGTTAACAAGCAGAGGCGGTGGCTCAATACGCTGACGAGTTGACATGGTGCAAGGAACAGAATGTGGAAATCCAGAATTGATGGGAGCATGAAAACCAACTATCACATCGAGTGATGTTTCACCAGGCTATCGAGGTAGAGTGGTAGTAACACCAGCGCCATCAGAAGCTTGATGAGGACATGCTTTAGACCATGGCATGATGCCAAGGCATACACCACACATCCAATGCTTGGAAGAACAAAGAGCAAACACCAAGACCTCCCAAACATCCACATACTCCAACACCTTACAGATTCCATCAACACGACTCAGTGAAGATAAACGAACAACCTGAAGATGATTACCAAAACTGTTAGCTGCTAACGGTTTGCCGCGACATGTATGGAGGCTCCTAAAAGGACATGAAACTTGAGCAGCAAGTCCAACCATGTAGGATGTAGGCCCCGCGCAGTAAAGGACCACAAGAACAACCTCACGACTTTTCACTTGTGACGCAGTAAGACGGTCATAATGTGTCATTGCCGATGTGGGAAAACTAAATTTTGCCACTAAAGGGAGTAGAACTGAGACATTGAAGGAACCCTCTCATGTATGGCGGCCAGTAGGGCAGTCCTTCCTGCTGGGTTGACTAGTGCCAAGCCTTCTTAACACACGACTGTAGGGAACCGTGTATTGGCTGCCGCCTCTGGGGATCGATGCTGGACTCTATCGTATCGATCCTTGACGTGTTGAGACCTGGACGGCTAGGCACCAGGGATGCTCTGAGCGCATTCTTGCCCTAATCCCTTGCTTCTATGGGTGTGGTTACCGAAAAAAGGGCAGCCACCACTGGTATGACCAAGTCCAACAAAAGTTGATAAGTTGAATCAGACTTGAAGTTATCGCCGATCCTTTCTGGTCACTTTCTGTATGCATTCAGGAGACACTATAGTAAGTTAGATCTGGATACTGTGGTGTGGGGGAACAAGACGAGCAGAGAACCCCTGCCATCAGCGACACTGGGGTAGGTGCAATAATTAATCAGAGGTAGGTGGGAGCCAAATAGAATCATCATCGGTGCCCATGTCATGTGCAGCGGCTCAGCGCCCTCGCATCGCATCATTGTCCAATGCATAGTGACCAAATAAGTGTTGATATATTCCAATAAAAATATACTTGGGAGGAGCCATGCCACATTTCTTCTCATAAAAAGTCTCTTTCAATGCATTTCTTAGGAACTGGGGCCCATATAGTGACAATGTCCACTCACAACAATTCTCTAAAAATGCATATGTGAGGATTGATGCCTATATCACGAGAATTTCCTCTAACAACAGGTCCCCCATAATGCATTTGTGAGAATTCAAGGCCCATATCAAGACAATGTCCTCTCATAATAATTCTGTAAAAATTATAAGGTTAGGTGACATGAATTTATGTCATCTATAACTTTGGTGACACACATACATGTCACCTAAATTTTATGTCTCCTTGTATATTACACTTGACTCATATACATGTGTAAACCCCCATTAGAACATAGGTGATTCAAATGTATGTCACCTATAGTGTGTCACCCTTTCAAGTATGATAAAATGTCTGTCACCTATGTTGCATAGACTACACGTGACATAGATGCATGTCACCTAAAGTATATCACCCTTTCAAATATACAAAAATGTATGTCATCTATTTTACGTAGGCCTACACAGATTATAAGTCATGTACAAACATGTCACCTAAAGTGTATAACTTTTTACATGACTGTCACCTATACTATGTTTTTTGGTAGTGAAAAGAGGCACAAGCAGGGAAGCAATATGAAACATATAAAAAACAACTGCTTTGCAGCGACAGTAGGAGGAAGGAGGATAAGGGGGCAGAAAAGGAGGTGGAGGGGAGAAGATCCAGCAGAGAACGTGACAAGGGCCTAGGGCAGGAGGAACAACCAGGCACACATACCAGATAAAACCATAGTACAGAAGGAAAAGGGAGGGAATAAAAAAGGAGCAGAGTTATTAAAGAACAACAACACAAAATCAATGGCTCATGGGTCAATGGGTGAGCGCCAAGGCCACGAAGACAAAGCAGACAATTCGGACAATGAGGGGGAACAGAGAAGTCAAGGTCACTTACCGACCAGCCCCATCTTTGAAGGTCTAAATTGAGGGTTTGCTATATAGACCCATTTTGAAACCTATAACGAAACCCCACTTATTTTCATCATATGTTTTTTTGGGTATAATAAATAAAATATATATTTTTCCTTGAAGGCATGATTGGAGGCATGTACATCTCAACTACTGGAGTCGAGTCAGAAGAAAGCAAAAAAGCATGAGAGTGCACTCTCAATACGGGGCCTGACAGAGGTTTTAAAAATGCAAAAGAAGGGTGGACAAATGGAACACAGGAGGTGGAAAATATAAGAAAATAA
The DNA here is from genome assembly GCA_963693085.1 of Alisma plantago-aquatica. NCBI lineage: Eukaryota > Viridiplantae > Streptophyta > Magnoliopsida > Alismatales > Alismataceae > Alisma > Alisma plantago-aquatica. The sequence continues at coordinate 1,134,079,341 of OY856409.1, read as the reverse complement.
ACAAGAGGGCGTGTAGGAGTAGAAGGGTGGATAATAGGGAAGCAAAAGAAGAAAGTAGAAAGAAGAAGAACCAAGGGAACTGGGCCCTTTAGGGAGGACGACTCAAACAAGGAGTCCGAAATTGGCCAAGTGTGCGGAAATTTCTATGGTGTGGGAAAATTACCCAAACCAAGTAGCGGTGCCTAATGATGATTAGGACCACGAAAAACAATGAAACTTCTCAGTTGGAATTGCCAGGGTCTGGGCAACCGTGGCACTTTCTGCACTCTCTGTCAGATTTGTTGGAGAGAACGCCCAGAGGTGTTTTTTTTAATGGAGACAAAAGTTAGAGGTAAGGAGTTAGATGACATCCGCAGGAAGTGTGAGTACGACAATGGGGTTTGTCTTAGTAGCAGAGGAAGATCAGGCGGGATGGGTTTTTGGTGAAACAATGTGGAGGCTGATGTTATCTCTTACTCTAGTCACCACTTCAGTGTCGTCATTAAAGGAAAGGGTGACATACCAGACTGGCAATGTGTGGGGATTTATGGTTTGCTAAAAACAAACATGAAAGTGAAGACTTGGGAGTTAATGACAGATATCAAAAGCAGAAGTTGCCTTCTCATGGTGTTTATGGGAGATTTTAATGAGATCAATGAGCATGGTGAGAAACGAGGAGGTGTGATCAAGGAAAAGAAAAACATAGAGAATTTTAGGGAAGCGGGTGATAGTTGCGAGTTGACTGAGCTCAATTACAAAGGCAACCAATTAATGTGGTTCAGGGTAAAGAGGTCGGAGACTACGATCATGGAGAGGTTGGATAGGGCTTTGTAAATGGAGCAACCTTTTTCCTACGTCCATAGTCATTTATCTCCTGAGAATGAATTCAGATCATTCCCCCATCCTAGTAAAAAGTGGGGGTTTAAGAAGACAAGTCCGATAAAAAAGGGTTTCAAAATGGAACATTTCTGGCTGAAGGAACCACAATGCACAGAGATTGTTAAACAAAATTGGGGTAAGAACAACGATATTCAGCAGCAACTAACTGAGTGTGCGGTTGCTTTGAAGGCGTGGATGAAGTAGAAGTTCGAAGTTCGGTGACATCAATGAAAATTTAAAAAAGGTTGAAAAGAAGCTACTTAGGGACCAAGGGCTAACGATGAATGTTAGAAATATCCAAAACTGCAAGGACCTCAATGAAGAAATCATCGAGCTGCAAAAGCTAAAAGAGACCTACTGGTTTACAAGAGCCAAAGCTAAAGACATGGTGGATGGGGACCAAAATATCACTTATTTCCATAACAAAGCTTCTCAGAGGAAAGGTAGAAATACTATCAAAAGCATGTGGAATGAAGATGGTGTTTGGAAACATAGCAGTGAGGACATCAACAATATCATTGTCTCTTTCTACAAGGACTTATTTAAATCAGCGGGCAGCTTAAACGTGGGTACTGTTCTTGAGGGCCTCAAAGAGGTTATCAGCCCGGAGATGAATACTAAACTAAAAACAAATTCAGCGATGGAGGAGATAAAGAAGGCCATTTTCACTATGCACCCTAATAAAGCCCCCGACTCGGATGGTTTTCATGCGAGTTTCTTCTAAAATTTCTGATTTCTAGTTGGTGAGGACGTTGTCTCATATATCAGGGGATGGTGGAAAGGAGAAAAAGATTTGAAGGATATTTTTTTTTTGATGAAAAGATTTGAAGGATATTAAATAAGTCCTTTAAGATTTGAAGGATATTAATGTTACTAATATTGTGCTTGTCCCCAAGTGCAGAAACCTGGGGACCATGGCTGATTTCAGGCCTATCAGCCTCTGCTACACGATATACAAGATCATCTCCAAAGTCAAGACCAACAGAATCAAACCCATGCTCAATGATATTATCACTCCCAACCAAAGCGCCTTTATCCCGGGGAGGTTAATCATGGACAACGCGCTTGTTGCTTTTGAAACTTTCCACACCATGAAGAGGAAGACCAAGGGAAAGAAGGGGCTCATGGCCATTAAACTGGACATGAGTAAAGGGTGCGACTGGGTGGAATGGAGCTTTGTTGATAAAGTGATGAAGAGGATGGGGTTTGGGGAAAAATGGTGTCAGAGTATTTATGATTGTATGAGCAGCTATTCCTTCTCTTTCATCATCAATGGTTGTAAACATGGTCTTATTAACCCTAAAAGAGGGCTCCGCCAAGGCGACCCCATTTTTCCTTACCTCTTCCTATTTTGTGCAGATGCTCTCTCCAACCTTATTAACAAATCCACACTTGAGGAACATATCACAGGGACGAGAGCATGTAGACGGGGACCAAGGATTACACATTTGTTTTTGCGGACGACAACATCCTATTTGCTAAAGCAAATCTCCAAGAAGATGATAAAATAGCCTCCTTAATGAGCTACTACGAACAAGCTTCTGGGCAGAAGATCAACTACACTAAGACGGAGATATCATTTAGCAAAAATGTTCTGGAAAGCACAAGGACTAGTATCCCGGAGAGAATGCAAGTGAAGCAGGTTGATGAGCATGAGCGATACCTCGGACTTCCAACCATCATTGGCAGGTCTAAGAAAAAATGTGTTTAGTTTTTTGAAAGACAGAATCTGGAAGAAGATTAATGGCTGGAAGGAAAAGCTTTTGAGTCAGGTGGGCAAGGAGGCCCTTATAAAATCCATAGTCCAAGCGATCTCGACCTATATGATGGGTGTCTTTCTTATACCCGATAACATCATAGACAATATAATCAGAATTCTGGCAAATTTCTGCGGGCAGCCAAAATGGCAGAAGGAAAATGCACTGGGTTGCTTGGAAAAAATTATGTACTCCCAAGAAACAAGGCAGACTGGGGTTCGGAGACTTGAAGGTTTTCAACATGGCTTTCATTGCAAAACAGGCGTGGGGACTTTTCAACGAGCCATGTTCTATTGCTGCTTCAGTGATCAAAGCCATGTACTACAACAGTATTGATTTCCTAAATGCATGCAGGGGTCACGACCCAAGCTACTGCTGGAGAAGCATTTGGGGTGCCAAGGCACTCCTAGTAGAGGGACTGTGATGGAATTAATATTACCAATAACTCCAAGACTCGCATTTGGGAAGATAATTAGCTGCCTAATAGGACCGGGAGGGGGTCAGAAAGGATGGAGTTTTGTTAGCTCATCCAGTGGAGATGTGGGAGCTCATTAATGAGGAGGGAGACTGGGATAGACAAAAAATTGAGTGTTTTTTTCTCGGGTGACCAAGAGGAAGTTATCCTCAAAATTACTATCAGTAAGTCTGGCCCTGCTATACTTTACTGGTATCCTACCCAGGAGGGGGCCTTCTCGGTGAGATCAGCCTACTGGCTGGGCTTCTTGGGGCATAGACAGCCAGACAGTATGAGCAACAGCTAAAACTACAACGATCTGTGGAATGCTATTTGGTCTTGTTCAATGCACCCAAAGATTAAACATTTTATTTGACGCTGCTCTTCTAACATCCTCCCAACACTGGACAACCTCAACGGTAGGCATGTTGGTTCCACGAACACATGTGAGGTATGCAAAGGCAGTGCAGAGTCTACTATACACACTCTTTTTCAGTGCACCCATGCCTCTGTTATTTGGAATGAAGCAGCGAATACAAATCTGTTGTGGTGCGCCCATGAACGACTTCCAATCTCTCATCAGTTGGTTCTTCAACAAAGGCGATGTTGGTAACTTAGTTACTTTCGATGCCTCCTGTCTGGCCGCCTGGATATGCAGGAATGAATCTTTATTCAGCAATGTGCGGGTCCAACCCCTTATTACTGCACACAACATTGTTAACTAGACCAGGAGCTTCATCGACAGCAGATCAGTGATCAACAATGGTGCAGTGTCTCTGGCCGAGCGTAGTAGGTGTTGCTGGCTTGCCCCTGCCGAAGGATATCTGAAGATTGATGTTGATGCGGCTTTCATCTCGGACAATAGAATCAGATTAGCGGTGATCTGCAGAGATCACAGTGGCTCCTTTTATTGCTGAAGCTCCGGGAGTGCTGTTTGGGATCAGACATTAGGAGGATTGAACTGGAGATGGATGCTCTCAACGTCTACAAAAGATTGACAACACCTTTAACAGGGTCTAGTCTGACTATGATGCTGTTCAAAGACATCATTGCTGCTGCGAAGGCTTTTGAGCCCGTGGTTTTCATGCATACTCTTAGAGAAGGGAATGCGGGAGCTCACAATGTAGCAAAAAAGGGTACTGGGGCTGATGGGGTTTGTGTGTCCACTGGCCATCCCCGTGATTTGTTGGGGGAGCCTATTGTAATCGAGTAATTCCTTAATACAATGGCTCGTCTTCGGCAATATCGGCATTGAGTGGATAGGAGGGAAGTGGATGAGATACGGATAAGCTCGAACGGAAATGAACAATAAGGCAATATCGGCATTGACTGGATAGGAGGGAAGTGGATGAGAGATAAGCCACCTGCGGGCTAGTGGTGGATAACACATTGAGATTAGTTTTTTGATAAAACACTCTCAGTTTCAACAAAAGTTTGAGAAAGAACTTTCACTAACGTAATATTAAAATACGACATCTCATAAACTACTATTATAAGTTGATTTTTCTCCTTTCATGTCAGCTCCTACAACCGTCTCTCATATTAATTTAGGACCAATTTAGTAGGATGTAGTCAGACGACAAAGTACGTATTTGATGTATATTTTTATATTGTGAATTCACTAAATCACACCCCACTACACCCAACTAAATTAGCCTTTTATTAGTTCCGTTTTGTATTTATGCGTCTAGAAATAAGAATTCACATCGATGTTACAAAAAGAGATACACACCACTCTCATCTTCGGAAGGTCAACAAGGAGAATGTTGGCGGGTTTGTGTGTGACTTTATCTTATCTTTTCTCACCAAGATTGATGGTAAGGATAAAGATGCATTTTCCACTCCACCAATATCTTTACTTTCACTATTAAAACATTATTCATAAATAATAATTAAGCATGCCACATTTGATAGAAGAAAGTTACGATGCCTGACAATTACCTACCAAATGGCTATTATTTATTAGACATGATCGGTATGTCTTAGCTACGAATGTCACCTATACTTGGTCCCTGAATTCTAGA
>OY856409.1:1133786748-1134069248 GCA_963693085.1 Alisma plantago-aquatica | reverse complement strand
TCAGTTTAGATATTAAAAAAGAAACACAGACAATGTTGTGGAAGTCAGGCTAATGTTGCAAAACCAAGTAAGAACTACATATACAAGGCAAGCCCATTTCCTACCCTCCACGTTGGTCTGGAATAAAATCAAACACCTAGCAGTCAATCTAATTTACTGCCAAGCAAGGCATTAGAAGCCCCATCTTAGAGGAGGAAGAATGATAAGGTCTGCGGTTGGTTGACTTGCCAAAAATAATCCTCATTACCGGCAAGTACTACTACAAAGCTCCCACCGCCACGACATCCGCCCTGGTCTCGACCTGCGCCAAAATCGACCCCGAGGCCGCAATGGCCTTGGCCCTCCTCCTCCTGTTTGTCCTCTCCTATAGTTCATCGATTCAGATATGCTCTTCCCGACAGTCCTCGAAGCAGAACGACATGTAGCCCTTGTACATGTATATGTCCCGGTTCCTCCTGAGGTACCTCCCGCACATAGTCGTCTAGGAAGTGGTGTCTCGGAGAAGCCGTGCTGTTGCCGTGTCCCTCTTCAAGGAATCAGGCGGCAGGGGACGGGTTGGGCTCCTGCGTGACGCTCATCGTCATGGCCTTAGCCAAGGAGCTGATGTTGCAGATGGTGGAGCGCCTGGCTCCCATCTGCTGGGAAGCCATAGGGGGAATAGGGGTCCATAGGGGGAACTCCGACTATTTGTTTGACTCCAAAGGGTATGGAGCCGCGCTGTCCCCGACAACCTTGCCTGGGCTATTCCACCGCCAGCGTCGTCAGGTGTCCCTGGATGCACATGCCAACACTGTGGGCTCGGTGAGGTTATCTCCGACAACAGTTATTCCCAAATCCCTAGATGACAAGGTGACTGTTAGGTGGCAGTGATGCACTCATCAACATCAGCAGGCTCCGGTGCATCGACATGGCCGAGGGAAAGCTATCGGGACCGATCCCACCGGAACTAGGAAGACTAACTGGAGACTGTGTACCTGTATAGGAACCAACTGATAGGCCAGACCCCCAACTCAATCGAAAACCTAACCTCTCTCCAGGCATTAGATCTGTCCGAGAATCGCATCGCCTGATCTCGTCCGGGAGTGTGTCGACTGCGTCTGACGAAATCAAGTCATACGAAGAGGTATGCACGCGTGCATCGACTTATTTATAGAACCAAATATCACTGGAATTAGCAAAGTTGGTAGTATTTACAAGTGAGCCACCGTGCCTCCATCCACTGGTAATATAATTAAGCTACCTGTGCGGGAAGTGAAGACAATCCCTATATATATTGCTGGCAAGGGAATATATATATAAATATATATATATATATATATATATATATATATATATATATATTGTTGGCAAGGGAATAGCCCAGTTGGTGATTTCTGTTGGTTCCCAATGAAGGGACCCGGGTTCGAAACTACACGGAGAAGCATCTCTAGATTTATCACCCTCCCGGGAGTCCGGCCTCCGCCACGGGTTATGGGAGAGGTGGGGGGGGAGAAATATTTCTCTCTTAATCTCATATATATATTGATTTTTATTTTTGGTGGGTGGAATAATGTGTACTTCAGGGATTCCTTCTTATTTGTGTATTTGAATGATATATTCTTTTGAATTGGTAACTGATGATGGGTTTTCTTGTCACTAGATATTCTTAACCATCACGTCTCCTACTTTTTACTTATTATAATATGTGCAATTGATATTTTCATATCAAGATTTCAATATTATGAAAACAAGAATACAAGGGATTGATGATCTTCATGGACTAGCGGGCATGTAGAAATTGTTGACTTCAAAAGCATGTGAGGTATCCATAACTTTCCTTGAATGCACATACATTGTTCTATCTCATATTTTAGTTCATAGCTTCTTTAGATTGATGATTGTGACAACTTGGCTACTAAATTCTTAAGCAAGGTTTATTGAGCTACTACATAAAGTACATGTGTTCATGATGGATATTCTAGTAATTCAGTACATGCAATGCTATACCTATAGAGAAAATGTTTGTATGGTACATATAGATACTGGTATTCATTCCAATGAATTTGAACTAGATATAATAAGATAGCACACTTAAAATTAGAGTTGGATCTCAAATGCAAGATATTTGAGTGGCCAATGTGAAGCTCCAACACACCACAACTACATCATGTTAAAAGCCAGTAAACTACACTTTTTCCATGTAACCCACTTGCTATATCTAAGTGCCACACATGTTCAATCTCAAAATTTAGAACACATCAACCTCCATAGCATCAAAAGGAATGTCGTAGGATTCTTTAGGCCTTATATTCCTTACAAAAACATTGAAACAAACTTTACCATACCTAAGGTTCACCATTGTCACAACGGTAATGTTGCAGTTCACAACTCTGCTCCTTATTCCTTCTATTCCAGAGAGCTTGCCTTTTGATAGAACAACTTTGATATGAGTTGCATATCTAAAATTAAAGAGTATTTTATAAATATCTAACAAATAGTAGGGAGGTGAAAAACTAGCTTCGATCATGATTGATTAACTTCATAAAAAATGACGTTTTTGGGCAACATGCCTTCTGGTATACTAGTCATGCATATGCAATGTCTTTGTTGGTTTATATTTGAGTTTGTCAAATATTTATTTTTTCCTTTTCTTCTACAACTGTAGAGCTTATAATACATGGCTCATTTTAGGTTACTACAAACCTAGCATGCATATTTGAATCGATATGTATACATCATTTATGACTAATGGACCTTGAAGTTTCAAGTAGACAAAGATAGCAAGGCACATTGCATGTTTGAAGACCTATAATTGATGCATCTAAGGCATACCTCTACATCAAACAGTGGTTGTCTTTTTCTACAGTTACAAGATCATAATTTCTAAAGTCACAACTTTTTAAGATGTATGAAAATCTCTTTGAGAATTATCTTGATATTTCCCAAGGTTATCCCATTTAATTACCCAACCGTATTCTCAGATTTGGTTTTGCTCATCTTGTATCTTTGGCTTGAGCCAGAGACTATAGTGTAATTTTTTGAAAATATGATGTCTCATTTCCTATTTTTCATCATCTTGAGAGATGGATATATGAAGGCAAACTAAATATCATTAGTTTATCCATCTATTTTGATGATTTATTTTTATCCCTGTCAGGTGTTTTCCTCCTATCTTTCTTGTTTATATATAGAGGTAAAATTCTTTCACTTGTTACATTTTACTACTTTTTTTTGAAAAGATAGGAGGAACTAGTTGCATGATTTTTCTCTTACACAATATGAAATATATCCTAGAATGATCAGATTCAAATGGCCTCCTCTTTCACTGGAAATATTAATAGTGATTCTAGTGATATCCACACAAATAATAGTAAGAAAGTTTTAGTTGTTAGGTTCATCATGATGAGCATATATTTGTTATGGTGACAAGCTAGACATGGTTTAACATGTTCCAGCAAGGTGGGAATGTTGGAAATTCTATAATGCATACACATACATAGACAATTATAACATTATTAATACTAATATGATTGTATATATTTGCATATTAACATGATGACTGACTATTCAAAAATTTCTTCTAGTGGATTAATCAAAATGGATTAATAATATCTGACTAAATTGGATTGCTACAAAAATTCCCTAGATAGACCAACATTTGATTATGTTCAAATTCTAATTCTACTTTTATATTGAAAATTGTTATTTTTATTATGTATGGAATGTTCTAGTTCCATTGTTTTCCAGTCAAGTGGTTTGAATCACTTATAACTAGACATTAACTTGTTGCATTTATCTACTAACTTATCCTTCTTGATTATAGTGTTGCTGGAAAGGTTTTTAAAATGCCTTGAAATTCAATCTGTGATCTTTCTTTTTCTATATACGAATGATATTATGTACTCTGATCAAGTATCTTCTTGATAAGTATATATGTTTCAATGCTTAAATATTATCCTTGTTTGGTTGTTATTTTTAGAAATAAGTACAACCTTATATTATTGTTGTTATTATAGTGGATATATAATACTTGTCATTTGTTCATTCTTACATTACCATGATTCACTTATTTTGATGCTTTGCTAATCCATCGATGAATTTATGTAGACAATGTTGGTGGAAAAGGCACATGGGTATCCTTCTTGATACTAATCTGACTCTACTCTTGATCCAAATGATCCCTAATGTGGCAACAACGAGGTTTATCTCTCTTTGTGTGTGTTTCTATATGTATATCTCTATCTATACCCCATCCACACAAACATACCACAAAAATAGTAATATCAACACATACATCCTCCCATCACACCACACACACCATTATATTAATGCAAATATGTGGCTTAGCTCTTTTCTTTAGTTTGTCCATTCAACCATTGAATTATGGCCTATGATTGAGAAACTACCTAGTAACAACACACCTCTTCTTACTCAACTATGATGTCCTAAAAACAATCCTCTGATAGTAAAAAAAATACACATCCCACCAAGTGGAGGAGAATCCCTGATAGGTTCGATTTCACATCATTAGTAACTAGGATGATCAAGAGATATATAATTATGTTCCCACTCTAAAGTAACATTCTATTAAATATTTTAAGGAAATGGGACATTTTGTAGTGTTTTGTATGTTTCTTGGAGCTATCATATGTTCTGCGTGGTAGCTATTAAGGCTAAAGCACATAGATCTAGGGCTCAATTCAAGTGACCATAGAGATTGGAGTTTCCTTTATTTTCCTTATCTATTCACATTGTAAAGTATATTCCTTTATATCCTTCCATATTCACTTGTACTATCTTCATTTATAACAAATAGATAGTTGACTCTATACATACCATTACATATTCATGTAATCATTGTTGTTTTTGACATGGATGCTGAAGAAGTATCACCGATTGGTAATTAGTTAATGGAGAGACACTTTGGGTTCAAACTGATAGAGGAGATAAATTGTAAGTGTATTGTGACCATGTGGTTGTTGAAGCTAAATGCATACCATTTAAAAAAAAAGTTTGCATAATGCATAAAATATATTTGGTACATCTAGATGTGACCATGTGATGAATGCATATTTATCATTAAAATAAACTGCCATCTTGAGCTCATTTTGATCCAATACACCCAATTTCATCTATTAAATCTCTCAAAATGCAAAATTACTTCAATGGTTCAATAACCAAGTTTATTAACTAAGTTTATATCAATTTTATGCAGGTCATGATGAAGTTCTACCATCTGATGTCACCTTCCTTCATTCAACCCTAATCCACAATAATCACCACCATTCAATCTCCATCTCAACCAATCACCATCCTAACCAAACCCTAATAAGTGAGGGCCACCCTTCTCTGCCCCAGATCTACCTTCACTCATCTTTGGTTTGACCAATGGGTTTTGACCATACGATCTCATCCATACGGTCTCAAGACCGTATAAGTGACCTCTACCCTAAGACCGTTTTGGATTTTACTCTTCTCCAAGACCGTTTGATGCCACCGTTCTTCAAGACCGATCAAGGCATCGAGCACTCAAAACTGTTTGGGTAGTGCCTTACTACCAAGACCGTATGGTCCTATGTTCAAAGCCGCACAGTCTCAAACCGATAGGGCAAGGAAATTGTTTGGAGGAGGGCATATGCGAGACCATTCAGGTGTGGATCAAGACCGTATGATCGCTTCTTTCTCAAGACCGTTTGGACGAGGGCGACCAAACCGTTTGGATCGTTATGAGTCTAAGACCATTTGGACTCATCTGCGTAAGACCGTATGATCACTAAACCTGCAAGACCGATAGAGCAAGGTCCCAAGACCGCTTGCGCAGACTGATCGAACAGATAGTCCGAGACCGATCGACGGAGACCGCATTGAACGCTTGAGACCATTAGAATGGAGACCAAGACCGATTGGTGATGACCATTTGGACATCAGAGATAAAGACCGGTTGGCTAGCCCGACCGATCTTATAGACCGCTTGGACGACGCTGAACGCAAGACTGATCGATCGATCCCAAACCATTTGAATGTCACAAGCTTCAAAGACCATATTGTCGTACGCCCATACCATTTGAAGTTTAGAAGCAAGACCATTTGAGAGAACTTAATACAAGGCCATATGAAGCCACAGCCAATACCGGTTGGACATACCAAACCGATAAAAAACAAACCATTTGAAGAAAAACAAATAAACGACCGTTAGGGTATCAAACCGTTTGGAGCACAACTCATCAAGATCGTTTGGGCTGGAGTCCACCAAACCATTTCTAGGATAGCTAACACAAGACCGTTTGGTAATCTAAATAGACTCCAAACCGTTTGGGCAAACTAAGAAAATTGCAACAAGGTCCAAAATGTCAAGACTAGACCCGAGCCTATAAATAGGACCAACAGGGTCCTCATTTGAGGCATCGATTCCAGGATGCCGAGAGGCTTCTTGAGCAAAGGATCGATCTCCCTTCCACACCACTGCCACTCCACCATCTTCACACCATTGTTATATCGCCCACACCTCCTCTTGCTATGAGCAAGGAGGCTAAGAAGAGAAAGAAGGTGGAGAAGAAGGTCTGCCTAGCCTGCCTTGGTGGTTCTTCCTCCTCGTCCAAGATCTGCCCCGACATGACGTAGAAGACCGCATCATCTTCACTGAGCTGTGACTACCTTCTGCCTCATGTTCATGGTGGAATTTTCCTTCTCTCTTATTCTTCTTGTTTCTCACACCATGAGCGAGTAGTTCCCTTTTCGCTGGAGTATAGAACCACTGCCCATGCTTTCATGTCTTTACATTTAACATTCCAAGGTAATGTATATAACTTTTCATTTCATTGGTAATTGATAATGTTTGTAGTTTGATTATATGCTTTCTTTCATCTCGTTCTTTCTTCCCTATGTTGTGAGCACTTTTATATGTAGGATAGAATGTTGATTAATGAGGTAGAATCCCAAACTAGAAATAGAATGGGATTCCTTGAGGTAATAAGTGTGTGATTCGTGAGGGGACGAGCCATCTAGCCTACGGTGACGCTTCTGTGTGCCTACCCGCAAGGGGGGCGCACAACTTCAGTTGGATGTTGTATCTTCTTTGTTAATCATTGATGTTTTCTTGCAAACTAATTGCCTACATGCTTGTCAGTTAGCACAATTGACTCCTTGACAAGACATCTGATAGGGTTCCTTGAGGTAGTAAGTGTGTGATCCATGAGGGGACAAGCCATCTAGCCTACGGTGATGCTTCTGTGTGCCTACCCGCAAGGGGGGCCCTCAGCCTCAGTTGGATGTTGTATCTTCAGAGTCGTAAGTGAGTGATCCGGAGGGTGACGAGAAATCTGATGTCTAAGGTGACGCTTACGTGGGCCTATCCTTGTGGAGGGTTCGCAGTAGTTCCATTTGGATAGTTAGATTCTTGCCTGGATGTTATGTGCATGCACAGTGGTGGTAAAACCTAGTACCATCCCAGCAATTCCATATCATTAATCTAGATCAAACTTTAATTCTGCTCTTTACTTTCTTGCAATTTGTTTAATTAACCTCAAATCAACCAATCGTTCTAAATATTAGTCTTACTTGAGCTAGATTCGACTGACAAAGATTCTTAAAAACGTTGTCCTTTGGGATTCAATCCTTAACTATATTGCGATACGACCCATCTGCTTGCGGGTGGTATTATTGCATAAGGTTTTGGTAAAGCTTGAGGATTTCAACCCCGAGTGAGTTTGTTAGTGCGATAATATTCCACGTCAAATTCTGGCGCCGTTTCCAGGGACAACAAAATCAGTTAGTCAGATCTAGTTCTTTTAAGGATAATCTAGGATTTTGTTTTTCTTTTGATACAATCGATCATCTACTTGAATTTCACTCCACTCCATCAATCTTACTTCAAATCTTTCTATTTCAGGAACCTCAAAAAGGACTAGTGTATGCACCGATTGAACAGTCCCAAACTCACCACCAACTTTGATCCAGAGATTGATAGAACCTTTCATCGTCAAAATAGAGAAAACCAAGCAAGAATTGCTCAAGAAGAGGAAGTAGTTCGAAGGGTGGCTCAAGCCATCAATACACAGAGAGAGGCTTGTGCAAGAAGCTAGAGCCACAGTTCAATAAGAAATCCCAGCGACATAAGCAGCGACACAAGCAACAGAACTGCAGAAGGATCTTAGGGAGTTCTCAATCCCTAAAGCTGCTGAAGTACATCACCTAGTTCAGCCTCCTCCCATCCATGCTCCCAACTTTGAGATACGAGCACATTGGATCACCCTAGTCTAAAACAACCCATTCTATGGTAAACAAGGTAAAGATAGTCAGGAACACCTGCTAAGGTTTATAGATTTATGTTCTATGATGAAGCAAAATGGAGTGTCTGATGGCGCTATTCGACTCCGTCTCTTCAAGTATTCTCTTGTTGATAGAGCCATAAGTTGGTACAACTCTCTGCAATGTGAACCCATAACTAATTGGGAGTAGCTTCAAAATGATTTTCTGGAAAATTTCTACCCTCCTTCTCTCACTTATGAAATCAGGGGTCGTATAACAATGTTCAATCAAGCTCCTAGAGAAACCCTTTTTGAAGCATGGGAAAGACATAAAGAGGTTCTACGCAAGTGTCCACACCATGGCATTCCCAGGAATCAACTCATTGAGATCTTCTATAGAGGTGTGGATGATGATATCAAGAGATTCTTAGATTCCTCATCTAGAGGGAACTTCATGTATTAAAGTTATGACAGTGCATGGAGAGTTGTTACCCTTGGAGATGAAAATCAAGCTAATTGGGGAAGATCTGTAGGTAAAGGAGTGTTGAAGGTAGCTATGGCTGAAGTTATTCCAGAATACAAATCTATCACTGAAACCCTAAAACTCTTAGTTGCCAAGAAAGATCATATCGAATCATCCCTTATTGCATTTGGAAGAGGATGCGCATCCCCTCAACAACAAGAACAGATCAAGTCTGATGTAAAAGTACTAATCATTCAAATTTAGCATGCAATGTTCTCTACGATGTTTTTCTAAGCAACGCATGCAGACAAGGAGACAATGGTCAAATGGAAAATCTTAATGCTGTCAACACCATTCCTGATCAAGGATACTATAATCCGAATCAGAATATAAACCATCTGGGTTTTCAATATGAAAATCCTTCAGGAGTGGAAAATTCACGACAACTTGGTTCGACTAATCAACAAAGAGGCCCACTAGGATTTCAGTATAACCAACAACAAAACTTTGGAAATCAAGGGAACTTTAGGGGAAACTTTCAGAACAGGAACTACAACCAGTACTAGAAAAACTCTCAGTTCCAAAATCTTAACCAAGTTCATTATCAACAACAAGGACAACAAGCCGATCCCATCTATCCTGATGACAAGATAACAACCATTGAAAGGATTCTGCAAACACATCAAACTATGATAGCTAATCAGCAAGACTAGCAGAAGGCTATTGAATCTCAACTAGCTCAACTTGCATCTAGCATAAAACCACCTACTGGAGCCTTTGCTGGCCAACCAGAAAACAATCCTAAGCATATCGAATAACTAAAAGCTGTTACCACCAGGTCTGGAAAAGACTATTCTGATCATCCTGTCAAGCCACCTATGGTTGTTACAGATGAGGATGAACCTGTGATCGTCCCCAACTCAACAACATATGAGTCTCAACCGAAAGAACCAGTGATTGCTGATAAGACAACTGAGCAAAGGTATGAAGAAATTGAAACACCAAAGCTAGAGGTACCAATATACAAGACTCGTCCACCTTTCCCAGCTTGTTTGAAGAAAACCAAGCTTGAAACTTGTTTCAATAAATTCAAGGAAGCTATGCAAAAGCTTCATGTTGATATACCTTCCCTGAATGCGTTGGCTGAAATACCAGCCTGGACAAAATATCTAAAATCACTTCTGACAAGGAAATACATAATTACAGAGCACGAGATAGTCAAGTTGGTGATGACTACTTCAGATATCATCCTAAGCAAGATGCCCAAGAAGCAGAAAGATCCAGGATATTTTGGGATTTCTTGCCATATTGGTGATTCTTCCTGTAAAAAGGGATTGGTCGATCTTGGTGCTAGTATTTCCATCATGCCACTTAGCCTTTGCAAAAGGCTAGGGTTTACTAAACTTCTCCCGATTGGCATGACCATACAACTTGCAGATAACACTGTGACTCTTCCTTTAGGAATAATTGAGGATGTCCCTGCCAAGGTAGGAAAAGACTCCTATGTTCCGTGTGACTTTGTAATTATGGACATAAAGGAAGATTGGTTGAGACGGAGATTGAATGGTGGTGATTGTTGTGGATTAGGGTTGAATGAAGGTGGGTGACATCAGATGGTAGAACTTCATCTTGACCTGCATAAAATTGATATAAACTTAGTTAATAACCTTGGTTATTGAACCATTGAAGTAATTTTGCATTTTGAGAGATTTAATAGATGAAATTGGGTGTATTGGATCAAAATGAGCTCAAGATGGCGATTGATTTTAATGATAAATATGCATTCATAAAAACACCCCGAACTTAAACGTTGCTCGTCCTCGAGTAACACAAAATCTGAAATACTCGCCAAATGAATACTTTCAACTCGTGTGATTGCCTCATCTTCACATCACGATTGTTTTCTTTCTGCTCAGTATGACTAAGTATCTCAACCTCCTGAGACCACTAAACACATACTACCATATCTTTGTTCCTGAGTTTGTTTTCTAACATCACTTCCTCCTCACTTTTTCCAACAACAATCATGTCAAAGAGTTTTGTAAGAGTCCAGAGATACCCGCACAACAACAAGTGTGCATCAGATCTGACACTGGTGTATTTCAGTGTAGTTGAGGAATTTGTTGTGCCATTAGGTAGAAAAGGGAGTGAAGGGTGGTATGGAAGGAAGAAATAAATCTCTCCTCTATTTGACTCGAGATTTTTATTATATTATTTGGAATTTCATTTATTGCATTTTTTTGTGCGAATCTCTCCTCTATTCGACTCGAGATTGCAATTTTTGTGTGCGCTTTGGCATATTTTCTTGGTGGTATGCCCCTATTAATTTGCGAGGGGTATGGAAGAAGCAGATATAGAGGGAAGTGGTGTGCCACCCCGAACTTAGGGTTTGGCACTATTTTGGCTATTTTTGTTTCTTTTTGATGGATGGTGGGGTACGAAGATGATAGAAGAAATGTAGAAGAGAGTTCAGATCAGAATGCAACTTGATTTCCAATTCCGTACACTGGGTTGTTCTCTTTATCGTACTCTGCTCAAATAATGACTTGATGAGGATCCAACGGGGATTCCATGTTGTTGTTCCACTAGTCAGTTAGGAAGCACAATGTGTTTGATCCTTATCAGTTCGATAGACACTTGCCACTTTTGCATAAATATCATGATGTTAGGATTCATAAGCTTCACAAGATGATTTCAATCAAAATGGTAGTTTTCAGAAGAAGGTCCTTTTGAGGATCTGCTCCGAATAAAGGAGGGTATAATGATTAAAAATGCATAGAGATGTACAAAGTATCAAAACTTCATCCAATATCTGTTCAAATTTCTTTTGAAAACATTAAAATTTT
The DNA here is from genome assembly GCA_963693085.1 of Alisma plantago-aquatica. Classification (NCBI taxonomy): domain Eukaryota; kingdom Viridiplantae; phylum Streptophyta; class Magnoliopsida; order Alismatales; family Alismataceae; genus Alisma; species Alisma plantago-aquatica. Next base: position 1,134,057,714 of record OY856409.1, on the reverse strand, counting down.
GAAAATTTTATTTGGAAATTTTGAAAATTTTGGTCAGAAATGCAACGATGAAATATTAAGTCTGAAACAGATGGGTGAAGGTGGAAAGTGAATTAGGTACCACCCACCCTCCACCCCAAACTTAGAAATTTGCTCGTCCTGAGCAAACTCTAAATCCGAGATGGAGGGGAAAGTTCATGCCGTTTGGACCACCGAATGTGGTTGCGTTCCAATCAGCGTGCTTCCTCCATCTAAAAATCTCAAACAAAAAGACCATTCAGAACTCAAGATAGCATCTCGTGATGCAATTTTATTTGGTGAAAAATTATCTAAAAAGTAAAAACAAAATTAAGGAAAAATCCTAATTCAAAATTAAAACTAAATATGAATTTATTTATCGGGTTGCCTCCCAACAAGCATCTTTATTTTATTTCGATGGCTCGAATTGGTTTCTTTAGCTTTTACGATGGATGTAGTCTGGTTTGGAGAGTTCCAGTGAAGTATTGATGCCTATATCGGCTGAGGTGAAATATCTTTTCAAACATTAGCCATTAGCCACAACATCTCCTGACTTTTCACTCCATAAAATGAAAGCACCATGCAGGTAGATGCTCTTGACAATGTATGGTCCAGTCCAATGATAAAAGAGTTTTCCTTGGAATAATATCAGTTTTGAGTTGATCAGTAAGACTTGGTCTCCCACTTGAACATCCTTCCTCTTCAAATAACCATCGTGCCACAACTTTGTGTGTTCTTTATAGATGTTGGCATTCTCATAAGCTATCATTCAGAGTTCTTCCAGCTCCTGGAGTTGCAAAATCCTGGCTTGGCCTACTTCTTTCATATCAAAATTCAGTTGTTTTACTACCCACCATGAAAGATGGGAATGGACCCATGTAGTCCACACCCCAAACGTCAAATATCTCGACTTCTTGCCACAAATTTAGTGGCATCTCATCTATCTTTGTTATGTTACCTGTTCTTTGGCATTTATTACATGATAGAACAAAGTCATAGGAGTCTTTGGATATGGTTGGCCAAAAGAAACCACATTGCAAAACCTTTAAAGCAGTTTTCTTGGAACTCAAATGGTCCCCAACTGGGCCTAAGTGACATTGCTCCTAAATAAGTTGGGCTTCTTCTTCAGCGATACATCGTCTGTATATGCCATCAACACAGAGTTTGAAGAGGTACAGATCATTCCAGTGATATTGTTTTACATCATGCAGAAATTTCTTCAGTGCATTTTTGGTGCATTCAGGGTGGATAACACCCGCAGTCAGGTAGTTTACATAGTCCGCGTACCAAGGGATAGCCACTAAAATTTTCATAAGCTGGTCATCGGGAAGAGAATCGTTGATGGGGATTTTCTCAGTTTCCAGGGCATGGATGCGTCTGAGGTGGTCTGCTATTACATTCTTTGTACCCTTTTTATCTCTTATCTCTAAATCAAATTCTTGCAAGAGGAGAATCCATCTAATTAGTCTAGGTTTTGCAACTTTCTTTACCAGAAGGTAACAGATAGTAGCATAATCCGTGTAGACAATGACTTTTGAACCAATTAGGTAGGGTCCGAACTTGTCAAAGGCATACACGATCTCTAGGAGTTCTTTCTCAGTAGTGGCATAGTTTCTTTGAGCTTCATCGAGGGTCTTCAATGCATAGTAGATCACATAGTGTTTCTTTTCTATACATTGGCCCAAGACAACACCCACTGTGTAATCACTCGCATCACACATAATTTCAAAAGGGTGGTCCCAATCGGGAGCTCTAATGATGGGTATTGTTGTAAGGGCATGTTTCAGTTTGTTGAAACTTTTAACACATTCTTCATCAAAATTTAACTCAACATCCTTTAGTAACAAATTCGTCATCGACTTGGTTATCTTTGAGAAATCCTTTATAAGCCGTCTATAAAAGCCCGCATGACCTAGGAATGCACAAACTTCCTTTACATTGATAGGGATAGAGAGCTTGGAAATCACTTCGATCTTGGCCTCATCTACTTCAATTCCTCGATTACTGACCCTATGGCTGAGGACAATGCCTTCCTTTACCATAAAGTGACACTTCTCCCAATTTAGCACAAGATGTGCTTCTTCACATCATTTGAGAACAAGGGAGAGGTGTTTTAGGCATGAGTTGAATGAATCTCTGTACACAGAAAAGTCAACCATAAAAACTTCCATAATTGTTTTAGTTAGACCAGTGAATATGGCTTCCAAGCAACACTAGAAAGTCGTAGGTGCATTACTGAGGCCGAAAGACATTCTTCTAAATGCATATGTTCCGAATGGGCAGGTGAAAGTAGTTTTCTCTTTGTCATCTAGATGTATGGGTATTTTATAGAATCTAAAGTAACCATCGAGATAAAAAAAATATTCTTGATGAGCTAGCCACTCTAAAATTTGATCAAGAAATGGCATTGGGAAATGATCCTTTCGAGTTTCCTTCATCAACTTCCTGTCATCAATGCACATCCTCCACCCTATGACTGTTTGAGTGGGGATGAGTTCATCATTTTCATTTTGTATCACAGTAGTTCCTCCTTTCTTCGGGACCACATGCACTGGACTCACCCATGGTGAGTCCGATATCAGATAGATTATTCCTACAGTGAGCAGTTTAATGACTTCACGACGAACTACTTCCTTCACATTTGGATTCAATTTCTATTGATGTTCAATAGTTGGCTTCTAATCTTCCATCATGGGGATTTTGTGCATGCACAATGCTTGACTAACCCCAATGAGGTCACTCATCTTGTAGCCTATTGCTTTTCTTCTTTCCTTTAATTCTTTCAAAAGTTTGTCTTCTTGTGTCGCCGCTAGATTTGAATTTATGATGACTGGGCAAACTTTGAGTTCATCTAGAAACACGTATTTCAATCCTTCTGGTAGGGGCTTCATTTCAGGAGCTTGTGGCATTTCACATGGTTCTTCAGTAACTTCCACAACTTTGAGTTCTTCAATTTTGGCTTCGGGATCTTCTTTAGCAGTATCGAGGTGGAAAGCACAACTTATCACTTGTTCGTCATCTGAACTTTTTGCATTCAGATTGGTGAGGGTTATTCCTAAAGGATCTTCTTGTTCATAATCCTCCAACATGAGGAGTGACATCTGCTCTACGCACTCAATCAAGTAGACTTCCTCTTGCATGCTTGGTCTTTGCATGCTTTCAAAAACCTTAAATTCGAGAATTTCTTTACCTAATATGAGTAGCAAGGTTCCTGCTTCAACATCGATCAGAGCTCTTGTGGTGGCAAGGAATGGACATCTAAAGATGAGAGGGTATCTTGCAATTAGTTTAATTAACCTCAAATCAACCAATCATTCTAAATATTTGTCTTACTTGAGCTAGATTCGACTGACAAAGATTCTTAAAAATGTTGTCCTTTAGGATTCGATCCTTAACTATACTGTGATAAGACCCGTCCACTTGCGGGTGGTATTATTTCACAAGGTTTTGGTGAAGCTCGGGGATTTCAATCCAGAGTGAGTTTGTTAGTGCGATAATATTCCACGTCACCATGACCTCAAGAGTCATCGATGATGATTATTTCTGCCATTTTAGTTGATTGTAGAAAGCTTGTAATAGAGTGACGTGGGATTTTATCACACTAACAAATCACTTGAGGTTGAAATCCTCAAGCTTTTACCACAACCAAAGTGCAATAATACCAACCACAAGAAGACGAGTCTTATCACAGTATAGTTAAGGATCGAACCCAAAGGACAACATTTTTAAGAATCTTTGTCAATCTAGTCTAGTTTGAGTTAAGGCTAATATTTAAAATGATTGGTTGATTTGAGGTTAATTAAACTAATTGCAAGATAGTAAAAGCTGAATTAAAGTTGGGTTTAGATCGATGATATGGAGTGGATGGGATGGTATTGGGTTTCACCACCGCTATGCATGCAAAGACCTTCAATCGCAAACAATCCAGACAATAACAATCCAAATAGAGCTGCTGCAGAACCCCCCATACGAGCGCTAGGTTTGCGTAAGAATCACCTTAGGCATCAGATGTCTCGTCACCAACCAGATCACTTACTTATGGCTCCGAAGATACAGAAATCCAACGAAGGTTGTGGGCCCCCTATACATGCGTTAGGCACAAAGAAGCGTCATCAAAGGCTAGATGGCTCGTCCCCTCATGGATCATACACTTACTACCTCGAACAAATCCCATTCTATTTCTAGTTTGGGAGTCAACCACATTAATCGATAAGCAAGCAGACGATTAATATACGAGCAAACATCGACGATTAACAAGAAGATACAAAATCCAACTAAGGCTGTGAACCGCCTATACCGGCGTTAGGTACACAAAAGCATCACCGAAGGCTAGATGGATCGTCCCCTTATGGATCACATACTTTCTACCTCAAGGAATCCCATTCTATTTCTATTTTGGGAGTCAACTTGTTAAACGCCATTCAATCCTACATATAGAAGTCCTCGTAACATAGGAAGAACCAAGATGAAAGCAAGCAATTAATCAAATTACGAACATAACGATTAACAACTGAATGAAGAGTTATATACACTGCCATGGAATGTTTAATAATATAACATATTTGCATGGGCAGCAGAGCTAGTCCCCACACCCCAGCGAAAAGGTACTACTCGTTCATGATGCGAGAAACAAGAAGAATGAGAAAGAGAGAGAAATCCACCATGGACTCTGTATAGAAGGTAGTCGCAGCTCGGTGAAGTAGATACGGCCTCCTACGTCATGTCAGAGCAGATCTGGATGCGAACGGGAGTTGCCAAGACAGACCAGACAGTCTCCCTTGCTCTGTCTTTCTTCTCCCCTCATCCTCCTTGGTTGCAACACGGGCAATAGGTTAAATGAAACTGGCGCGGACTGGACTGGTTTCAGATCAGATCTGTATACAGGCAGCCCGTCGGCGTCCCAGAACCGATGTCCAAGTGAGGACCCTTGGGGTCCTATTTATAGGCATGGGACTGACCCCAAACGGTCTGGGATTAAAAGAAACCAAAAGGTCTACAAATATTTTTGCCCAAACGGTTTCACTTAAAATAGCCCAAACGGTCTCTAGAATCTCACCAAACGGTCTTACATAAACTGGGCAAACGGTCTGTAAACTGTATAGGACCAAATGGTCTTGAGCAAACGGTTTGGAAACCGCATGAGATAAAACGGTCTCACATACTATTTGCTCCTTTCAAACGATCTGGAAATCATATAAGGACAAACAGTCTTGATCGGCAAACAGTTTGGAAACCGATAGAACTCCAAACGGTCTTGTACAGAAAGGGGCAAACGTTCTTCAGGTCAACAGATGCCCAAACAGTCTTCAGGTCAGTAGATGCCCAAACAACCTTCTATGCTTGCCGATCAAATGATCTGAAACCCTCAAGGGGGCCAAACGGTCTTGTGTCGCAAAGGGCAAACATTCTTGGACAGACCGTTTGCTTTTCTGTAATGGACTCGAACAGTGACCAAATTCGTCAGTAGCTAGGTCAAACAATCTGTTGGCCCTTAGGTAAAAGAACGATCTTCGACCTTCATCTATAGATACAACAACCTCGGGGTGATCCCATTTGGTACACGAACCACCTCCAATCGATCTGATCGCTCAGGAGCTGCAAATAAGTGTTGGTCAGAGGTTGAAGATGACGCACCACGGTCGTGGTTAGGCACCACAGTCATGGTAAAGCTGCTGTCCCATGACTGTGCAGCCTTACACAGGCGTGGTGGGTGAGAAAATTGGCCCTGACAGCATTGAGCCACGACCGTGGCGTGACACCACGGTCGTGGTGAGGTGGCTATCACACGGCCGTGCTGCCTCGCATGGGCGTTGCAAGTGAGAGGGGGCCGATGCAGGTAGGGTGCCACGGTCGTGGCGAGTGAAAGCTCAGGCGTTGAGTTTGATCTACCACGACCGTGGCCGCACCACACGATCGTGGTGATGACAACAGACCACATCCGTTTTGGACCACCACGGCCGTGGTTAAGAATCTGCTTCGAGGTCCTGAATCCATGCACTGCTCGATCCCTTGCAGCTGGATTATGCCTCCAATCGATCTTTGCTGGTCATACGGTCTTGAGACCACATGGGCTCAAACGGTCTTGAGACCGCATGGGATCAAATGGTCTTGAGACCGCATGGGATCAAACGGTCTTGAGACCGCATGGGCTCAAACGGTCTTGAGACCACATGGGCTCGCATGGGATCAAATGGTCTTCAGACCGCATGGGCTCAAACGGTCTTGAGACCACATGGGCTCAAACAGTCTTGAGACCACATGGGCTCAAACGGTCTTGAGACCACATGGGCTCAAACGGTCTTGATACCACATGGGCTCAAATGGTCTTGAGACTGAATGGGTAGAAATGCTTGGTTAGAGATCAGATCCAGAGATGAAGATGGACCCTGACTACTTGTTCAGTTTTGTCAAAACCTGCATTAAATGAACAATATTTAGTTAAAATTTTGATGATCGAATCAACTAAGTAGTTTTGCACATTATGATTCATATTGAGTGAAATAGTATATATAGAGTTGAATTGGTCCCGAAGTGATAATTGAATTTCATGATGAATATACATTCATCAAAATACCCCGAACTTAAACGTTTCTCGTCCTCGAGTAACACAAAATCTAAAATGGTCGCCAAATGAATACTTTCGATTCGTGTGATTGCTTCATCTTCACATCACGAATTTTTTCTTTCTGCTCAATATGACTCAGTATCTCAACCTCCTGAGACCACTAAACACATCTTACCATATCTTCGTTCCTAAATTCACTTTCCAATATCACTTCCTCCCACTTTTTCCGACAACAAGCATGTCAAAGAGTTTTGTAAGAATCCAGAGACACCCACAGAACAACAAGATGCATTTGATCTGACACTGGTGTTGTTTCAGGATAGGGTAGGCATTCATTGTGCCATTAGGTATAAAACAGAGTGAATGGTTGTATGGAAGGAAGAAATAAATCTCTCCTCTATTCGACTCGAGATTTTTATTTTCTTTGCAATTTTATTTATTGCATTTTTTGTGCGAATCTCTCCTCTATTCGACTCGAGATTGCATTTCTTTATGTGTACGCTTTGGCATCTTTTTGTTTGCAAATCTCTCCTCTATTCGACTCGAGATTGCATTTTTGGTGGTACACCCCTATTTATTTGCGAGGGGTATGGAAGAAGCAGATAAAGTGGGAAGTGGCGTGCCACCCCGAACTTAGGGTTTGGCACATATTCAACTATTTTTGTTTCTTTTTTATGAATGGAGGGATAAGAAGATGATAGAACATGTGTAGAAGAGAGTTTAGATCAGAATGCAACTTGATTTACAATTCAGTGCACCAGGTTGTTCTCTTTATCAAACTCTGCTCAAATAATGACTTGATGAGGATCCGGTGGGGATTTCATGCTATTGTTCCACAATGCAGTTAGGAAGCACGACGTGTTTGATCCCTATCAGTTTGACAGACACTTATCATCTTTGCAAAAAGTATCATGAGGTTAGGAATCATAAACTTCACAAGATGATTTCAATCAAAAGGCTTGTTTCAAAAAGTGGTCCTTTTGAGGATTTACTTCGATTAAGGAGGATATAATGATTGAAAATGCATAGCAATTTAGTTAGTGACTTTTAATGAAACTAGGAAGTGTAAAAAAGTGTCAAAAAAAATCATCAAGTATCTGTTCTATTTCTTTGAAAAACATTAAAGAATTTTGAAAATTTTGAATTTTTTTACCAAGAATGTGATAGTGAAAACTTAAGTATGAAAAGGATGGGTGTAGGTGGAAAGTGAGGTACGTACCACCCACCCTCCACCCCAAACTTAGAGATTTCCTCATCCCGAGCAAACCCTAAATCCAAGATGGAGGGGAAAATTCATGCCAAAATAACCACCAGGTGTGGTTATGTTTTGATCAGTGTGCATCCTCTTATCTGAAAATCTCAAAGGTAAAGATCAATTAGATCTTAAAATAGCATCTTGCGATGCGAATTTATTTAATGAAAAATTAACTAGAATGTAAAAACAAAATTGAAGAAATATTCTAATTTGAAAAGAAAAGTAAAACAAAATTATTGATCGGGTTGCCTCCCGACAAGCGCCGTTGTTTTATGTCAATGGCTCGACTGAATTCTTCAGCTTCATGGTGGATCCTTAGGATTGGTGAGTTCCAACATTGTTTCAGTGCCTATGTCAATGGAGGTGAAATATCTCTTTAAGCGGTGACCATTTGCCATAAATTCGCCTGACTTTTCACTCCATAAAGAGAAAGAACCATGTGGGGAAATGCTTTTGACAATGTAAGGTCCAGACCAACAAGAACAGAGTTTTTCTAGAAATAACTTCAACCTTGAGTTGAATAGCAGAATTTGGTCTCCTACTTGTATGTCTTTTCTTTTCAGATGTCCATCATGCCAAAGTTTTGTGCGTTCTTTGTAGTTTTGTGCATTCTCATAAGCTGCCATCCTGAGTTCATCCAGCTCTTGGAGTTGTAGAATCCTGGCTTGGCCAGCTTCTTTCATATCAAAGTTCAGTTGTTTAATTGCCCACCATGTCTTGTGTTCCAGTTCGACTGGAAGGTGACAAGCCTTTCCATATATTAATCGAAAAGGTGTAGTCCCGAGGGGAGTTTTATAAGCAGTTCGATAGGCTCATAAGGCATCGTTGATTTTCATTGCCCAATCCTTTCGATTGCGTCCTACAGTTTTTTCCAAAATAGCCTTTAGCTGACGGTTAGAGAACTCTACCTGTCCACTTGTTTGTGGATGGTAAGGAGAGGCTACCTTATGTGTTACACCGTATTTTCTCAGTAAAGCTTCAAAGTTTCTTTCAAGGAAGTGGGACCCTCTATTAGATATCACGGTTCGTGGCACTCCAAAATGGGGAAAAATAATATCTTTGAATAATTTGATGACGAGTTTGGAATCACTAATGACAGTTGGTATAGCTTCAGTGATTTTGGGACGTAGTCTACTGCCACTAGGATGTATGAAAATCCATGAGAAGATGCGAATTGACCCATGTAGTCCACCCCCCAAACAACGAATATCTCTACTTGTTGCCATAGATTCAGTGGGATCTCATCTCTCTTTGTTATATTACCTGTTCTTTGACATTTGTCGCAATATAGGACAAAGTCATAGGATCCTTGGATATGGTTGGCCAGAAGAATCCACATTACAAAGCCTTTAAAGTAGTCTTGTTGGAGCTCATATGTCCCCCCACTGGTCCTGAGTGACACTGTTCCAAAATAAGTTGAGCTTATTCTTCGACGATACATCGTCTATACAGACCATCAACACATAGTTTGAAAAGATATGGCTCATCCCAGTGATATTGTTTCACATCATGCATGAACTTCTTCAGGGCATTCCCGGTGCATTGAGGATGGATAACCCCAGCAACAAGGTAGTTCACAAAATCTGAGTACCATGGTATAGCTTCTGAGGCCTTCATTAGTTGATCATCTGGGAGGGAATCATTGATCAGAATCTTCTCAGTATCTAGAGTGTGGATGCGACTGAGGTGGTCTGCTACAACATTCTCTGCACCCTTTTTATCTCTTATCTCTAAATCAAATTCTTGTAACATGAGGATCCATCTAATCAACCTGGGTTTTGCATCTTTCTTTGCCAGAAGGTAACGAATGGCAGTGTGGTCAGTGTAGACAATAACTTTCGAACCAATTAGGTAGGATCTAAATTTGTCAAAGGCATACACGACTGCTAGAAGTTCTTTCTCGGTAGTCACATAATTCCTCTGGGCTTCATCAAGAGTTTTTGATACATAATAGATCACATAGTGTTTCTTCTCTATATATTGCCCTAAAACAGCTCCCACAACATAATCACGGCATCACACATAATTTCAAAAGGATGGTCCCAGTCGGGAGGTCTAATGATGGGGGTGGTTATAAGGGCCTGCGTCAGTGTGTTGAAGCTTTTGACACATTCTTCATTGAAATTGAAATCAGTATCCTTTAGTAATAGGTTTGTCATTGGCTTCGTTATCTTGGAAAAATCCTTTCTGAATCTTCAATAAAATCTGGCATGACCAAGGAAAGCACACACTTCTTTTACATTTGTGCGAATAGCCAGTTTAGAAATCACTTCAATCTTGGCTTTATCTACTTCAATTCCTCTATTGCTGACCCTATGGCCCATGACAATGCCTTCTTTTACCATAAAATGGAATTTTCTCCAATTTAGCACAAGATGTGCTTCTTCACAACGTTTGAGGACCAGGGAGAGGTGCTTTAGACATGAATTGAATGAATCTCCATAAACAGAAAAATCATCCATGAAAACCTCCATAATTGTTTCAGTAAGACCAGCGAATATGGCGGCCATGCAACGTTGGAAAGTTGTGGGCGCATTACAGAGACCAAACGACATTCTTTTAAATGCATATGTTCTGAATGGGTAGGTAAAGGTTGTTTTCTCTTGGTCATCTTTATGTGTGGGTATTTGATAGAATCCAGAGTAACCATCAAGATAACAGAAATATTCTTGATGAGCCAACCTTTCTAGGACTTGATCAAGGAAGGGCATTGGAAAATGATCTTTTCGAGTTGCCTTGTTCAATTTTCTATAATCTATGCACAACCTACACCCTGGCTGTTCGAGTGGGGATGAGTTCATTGTTTTCATTCCGTATAAAAGTTGTTCCACCTTTCTTCGGGACAACATGCACTGGGCTCACCCATGGCGAATTGGATATTAGATAAATTATTCCAGTTGTGAGCAATTTAATGACCTCGCTACGGACCACTTCCTTCATATTTGGGTTCAATTTCCATTGATGCTAAATAGTAGGTTTGTGATCTTCCATCATAGGGATCTTGTGCATACACATCGCTTGACTGACCCCAGTGAGGTCACTCATTTTATAACTGATGGCTTTCTTTCTTTCCCTCAATTCCTTCAGAAGTTTCTCTTCTTGTTCAGCTGTTAGATCAAAATTTATAATAACCGGAAAAACCTTGAGATCGTCTAAAAACACATACTTCAGTCCTTCGGGAAGAGGCTTCATTTCGGGAGCCTCTAGTTTTTCACTTGTTTCTTCTGTAGTTTCCATAGCCTTGCGTTCTTCACTATTGGCTCCAACATCTTCTTAGCAAAGTTGAGGGATTCGATGCAATCCTTTACTCGTTCGTCGATTGGTTCATCCACTGATGGGTTTGTTAGAGAAATTTCTAAGGGATCATTTGATTCATGATGCTCTTGAATCAGAAGTGACATTTGTTCAATGCATTCAATCAGATAGACTTCTTCCTGCATACTCGGTCTTCTCATACTTTCAAAAACTTTAAATTTGAGAGTTTCTTTGCCTAATCTGAGCAGTAAGGTAACAACTTCAACATCAATCAGGGATCCTGCAGTGGCGAGGAACGGACGACCAAAAATGAGAGGATATCTGGCATCTTCTTTTATATCCATAATGACGAAGTTGCATGGAACATATGTGTCCTTGCCTACCTTGACCGGGACATCTTTGAGGATTCCTAACATACGTTTTATTGAATTGTCTGCAAGCTGTATAGTCATGCCAGTAGGAAGCAATTCTACAAATCCTAATCTTTTGCATAGGCTAAGCGACATAATAGAGATGCTTGCACCTAGATCAGCCAATCCTTTCTTGCATGATGAATCACCAATATGACATGAGATTCTAAAGGATCCTGAGTCTTTTTGTTTCTTGGGCATATTGCTCAATATGATGTCTGATGTAGTTGTTGCCAGTTTTACTATCTCATATTCCTCAGTTATATACTTCCTGGTTAGGAGTGACTTTAGGTACTTAGTCCAGGCTGGTATCTCAGCTAGAGCATCTAAGAAGGGTATATCAACATGAAGTTTCTTCATAGCCTCTTTAAATTTATTAAATCTAGTATCGAGCTTGGTTTGCCTTAGACAGGCTGGGAAGGGTATACGAGGCTTATATATAGAAATATCAAGTTCTGGTGTTTCAGTTTCTTCATCAGTAGATTTCTCAGGACTTCCCTTAACCGTCTTATCATCTTTTGATTGAGACTCTAGTGTTGTTGAGTTTTGGACAATCACAGGTTCATCTTCGTCTGTAATAACAACATGTGTCTTTATTGGGGGATCCGAATAGTCTTTTCCTGACCTGGTGGTGACTGCCTTCAACTATTCAGGATGCTTGGGATTGTTCTCAGGTTGGCTAGCAAAGACTCCAGTGGGTGGCTTTATGCTAGCTGCAAGTTGAGCTAGTTGAGATTCAATAGCCTTCTGCTGAGCTTGTTGGTTTGCTATCATAGTTTGCTGAATTTGGAACATTTTTTCAATGGTAGATAGCTTGTCATTAGAAGAGACGGGTCCTGCTTGCTGTCGTTGCTGTTAATTAAGATTCTGATACTGAGAGTTGTTTTGATTATTATTGTAGTTCCTATTCTGAAAGTTCCCCTTGAAATTTCCTTGATTCCCAAAATTCTATTGTTGATTATACTGGAATCCTAGTGGGCCTCTTGGTTGATTGTTTGAACCAAATTGATGCGAGTTTACTTCCCCAGAGGGGTTTCCATATTGAAAATATGGGTGATTCCTATTCTGATTCAGATTGTAATAACTTTGACCAGGAATGGTGTTGATAACATTAAGATTTTCGATTTGACCATTATCTCCTTGCCCACATATGTTGCTTAGAACAACATCATAGAGAACATTGCATGAGTAAAGTGGAATGATCAGTACTTTTACATGCTTCACAGAACAGGGAAGCATACTTGACTTGTTCTGATTGTCGAGTAGGTTAGCGTCCTCTTCCAATAACAACGAGAGATGATTCAATATGATCTTGCTTGGCAACTAAGAGCTTCAAGGTTTTAGTGATAGACTTGTACTCGGGAGTAGCCTCGACCATGGCTACTTTCAAAACTCCTTTACCTACAGATCTACCCCAATTCACTTGATTTTCTGCTCCCAGGGTGATGACTCTCCATGCGCTATCATAACTTTATTGCATGAAGTTTCCTCCAGACGAGGAATTTAGGAATCTCTTAATATCATCATCCACACCCCTATAGAAAATCTCAATGAGTTGGTTCTTGGGAATTCTGTGGTGTGCCCATTTGCGTAGAAGCTCTTTGTATCTATCCCAAGCTTCAGCGAGGGTTTCTCTAGGAACTTGAGTGAAATTTGTTATCCACCCTCAAATTTCATAGGTAAGTGATGGAGGGTAGAACCTTTCTACAAACACATTTTGGAGTTATTCCTAGGTGGTGATGGGTATTTCACTTTGCAATGAATTGTACCAACTTATGGCTCTATCAGCAAGGGAGTACTTGAAGAGACGGAGTCGAATTTCATCATCTGTGACTCCATTTTGTTTCGTCATGTCACATAGATCAATAAATCTCAGAAGATATTCTTGGCTATCTTCTCCTTGCTTGCCATAGAAAGGGTTATTCTGAAGCAGGGTGATCCAATGCGCTCTTATCTCGAAATTAGGGGCATTGATAGGAGGGGGTTGTACTGGATGATGAACATTTGTAGCTTTCGGGATAGAGAACTCTCTAAGATCCTTTTGTAGTTCAGCTGCTTGCGCTGCTTCTTGCACTGCTAGGATTTCTTGTTGAACCGCAACCCTAGCTTCTTGCATGAGCCTCTCTCTTTGTGCATTGATGGCTTGAGCCACTCTTCGGGCTACTTCCTCTTCCTGAGCCATCCTTGCTTGATTTTCTCAGATTTGATGATGAAAAGTTCTGTCTATCTCGGGATCAAATCTCACTGTGAGTCCGGGGCTGTCCGAACAGTGCATACACTATGCCTTGGGTTGTACCTAAAATAGAAAAGATTTTGAGAATGAGATCCACAAAGTAGAGTCAAATTCAAGTAGATGATCGATTGTTTTCAAAAAGAAAAAGAAAAATCCTAGATTAGCCTTAAAAGAACTAGATTAGACCAACTGATTCCGTTGTCCCCGACAACGATGCCAGAATTTGACGTGGGATTTTATCGCACTAACAAACTCACTCGAGGTTGAAATCCTAGAGCTTTTACCAAAACCAAAGTGTAATAATACCACCCGCAAGCAGACGAGTCTTATCGCAGTATAGTTAAGGATCGAACCCAAAGGATAATGTTTTTAAGAATCTTTGTCAGTCTATTCTAGTTCGAGTTAAGGCTAATGTTTAAAATGATTGGTTGATTTGAGGTTAATTAAACTAATTGCAAGATAGTAAAAGCTGAATTAAAGTTGGGTTTAGATCGATGATATGGAGTCACTGGGATGGTATCGGGTTTCAGCACCGCTACGTATGCAAACACCTTCAATCGCAAACAATCCAAATAGAGCTGCTACAGAACCCCCCATACGGGCGTTAGGTTCGCGTAAGCATCACCTTAGGCATCAGATGTCTTGTCACCAACCGAATCACTTACTTACAACTCCGAAGATACAGAAATCTAACGAAGGTTGTGGGCCCCCTATACAGGCGTTAGGCACACAGAAGCGTCATCGAAGGCTAGATGTCTCATCCCCTCATAGATCATACACTTACTACCTCAAAGAAATCCCATTTTATTTCTAGTTTGAGAGTCAACCGCATTAATCGATAAGCAAGCAGGCGATTAATATATGAGCAAACATCGACGATTAACTAGAAGATACAAAATCCAACTAAGGCTGTGAACCCCCTATACAAGCGTTAGGTACACAAAAGCGTCACTGAAGGCTAGATGGCTCGTCCCCTTACGGATCACACACTTGCTACCTCAAGGAATCCCATTCTATTTCTAGTTTGGGAGTCAACTTGTTAAACGACATTCAATCCTACATATAGAAGTGCTCGCAACATAGGAAGAACCAAGATGAAAGTAATCAATTAATCAAACTACGAACATAATGATTAACAACGAAATTAAGAGTTATATACATTGCCATGGAAAGTTTAAAAATATAACATGTTTGTATGGGTAGCGGGGCTAGTCCCCACACCCCAGTGAAAAGGTACTACTCGCTCATGATGCGAGAAATAAGAAGAATGAGAAAGAGAGAGAAATATGCCATGGACTCAGTGCAGAAGGTAGTCGTAGCTCGGTGAAGTAGCTATGACCTCCTACGTCGTGTCAGAGCAGATCTGGACGCGATAGGGAGTTGCCAAGATAGACCAGACAATCTCCCTTGCTCCGTCTTTCTTCTCTCCTCAGCCTCCTTATTTGCAACACGGGCAGTAGGTGAAATGAAACTGGCACAGACTGGACTGGTTTTGGATTGGATTTGTATACAAGAAGCCTGTCGGCGTCCCGGAACCGATGTCCAAGTGAGGACCCTTGGGGTCCTATTTATAGGCACGGGACTGACCCCAAACGACCTGGGATTAAAGGAAACCAAACGGTCTGTAGATATTTTTGCCCAAACGGTTTCACTTAAAATAGCTCAAACAGACTGTAGAATCTGACCAAACGGTCTTGCATAAACTGGGCAAACAATATGTAAACCGTATAAGACCAAACGGTCTTGAGCAAATGGTTTGGAAATCGCATGAGATCAAACGGTCTCAAAGACCGCTTGCTCCTTTCAAATGATCCTTTGCAAATGATCTGGAAATCGTATAAGGCCAAACGGTCTTGATCGGAAAATGGTTTGGAAACTGATAGAACTCCAAACGGTCTTGTGCATAAAGGGGCAAATGTTCTTCAGGTCAGCATATGCCCAAACGGTCTTCAAGTCAGAAGATGCCCAAATGGTGTTCTATGCTTGCCGATCAAACGATCTGAAACCCTCAAGGGGGCTAAACGGTCTTGTGTCAAAAAGGGCAAACGGTCTTGGACAGACTGTTTGCTTTTCTATAATGGATTCGAACAGTGACCGAATTTGTCAGCAGCTGGGTCAAACGATCTGTTGGCCCTCAGGTAAAAGAACGATCTTCGGCCTTCATCTGCAGGTGCAACGACCTCGGGGTGACCCCATTTGGTACACGAACCACCTCCAATCGATCTCACTCAGGATATGTAAATAAGTGCTGGTCGGAGGTTGAAGACGACGCACCACGGCCGTGGTTAGGCACCACGGTCATGGTAAAGTTGCTCTATCACGGCTGTGCCGCCTTGCACTGGCATGGTGGGTGAGAAAATTGGCCCTGACGACGTTGAGCCATGGCCATGGCATGACACCACAATCGTGGGGAGGTGGCTGCCACACGGCCGCGCTGCCTCGCATGGGCATGGCGAGTGAGAGGGGGTCAATGCAGGTAGGGTGCCACAGTCGTGGCTCGTCGACCACGGTCATGGCGAGTGAAAGCTCAGGCATTGAGGTTGATCTACCACAGCCGTGGTCACACCACGCGGTCGTGGTGATGACAGCAGACCAAGACTGTTTTGGGCCACCACGGCCGTGGTTAAGAATCTACTTCGAGGTCCTGAATCCATGCACCGCTCGATCCCTTACGGCTGGATTATGCCTCCAATCGATCTTTGCTGGTCATATAGTCTTGAGACCGCATGGGATCAAACGATCTTGAGACCGCATGGGATCAAATGGTCTTGAGACCGAATGGGTAGAAATGCTTGGTTAGAGGTCAGAGCCAGAGATGAAGATGGACCCTGACTACTTGTGCAGTTTTGTCAAAACCTGCATTAAATGAACAATATTTAGTTAAAATTTTGATGATCGAATCAACTAAGTAGTTTTGCACATTATGATTCATATTGAGTGAAATAGTATGTATAGAGTTGAATTGGTCCCGAAGTGATAATTGAATTTCATGATGAATAAACATTCATCATAGAGGAATGAATGCGGTGAGGAGAATTAAAGGATAATTAGTATATGGCTATCCTTTTAGCCAGTGTGTGAATATCTTTGCATCTCTCACCTTAGAAGAGTTATTGTGGAGAGGGTTGTCAATGCGTAGGATGTTTTCCACAAGGTCTTGATGTAATGGTGATTTTATATGAATCTATTTGGTAGTCATGTTCCATTCCTATTGTGGGTGTCTTATCATGAGATTTCTAATTTTTTTTTGGTTTGTGGTAGTATAGCCTTCATCTTACCTAACCCACTCTTTTGTAACACCATAGAGTCACAAGATTCTAGAGGAAGATTTTCCCCATTGGGTTGCTTAAATATTATACATTAGACACATACTATTCAAATGATTAATGTTGTCTATAGTAGAGAGAACAAAGAACACAATGGGAGTAGTAGATAGTAACTATAATTATTGAGAAGTTTGTGTTTCTATGTCACATTGACTTGATAATTTGTGGGATTTAAACTAATAAAATCACTATCAAAGATGTATTCTAAATATTAAATAACTATCTAACATAATGATAAACTAAAGATAAAAGCAAATCTTAGTTTTTTCAAGTCACCAAATGTTCATCAAAGTGAACATATTACCCAAAAGTGGACCAACTTAACAATCTAAGACACCAATGACCAATTCAATATCATCATATCTTACCATGTGTTGTTTATCAATAATATTTGAAGCTGTCAGGTAAGTAGGTTTTATATCAAAGTTTTTCATGTATCAAAAAAATGTGTTCATTGTTGTCTCGTGGGAATTCCTTGAAACAATCATCTGTTGAAAACAATTGTGCCTAATAGATACACTGGGAAGTGTAATATACTAGATCATAAGATAGATACCCATGCCACCCTAATTTATTAATAGATAAGAATAGGATTAATGTATAATAGTTAACCCAAAAATATCCAAATGTTCTCAAAAAACTAATTAACGTACTCTTATATACTTAATTGGTGTGTAAAATGTCTGTAATACAAATCCAAACCTAAGTCTGATATGGCACCCTCATATCAATAACAAGAACAGATTAATGTACATATTTTGTAACACCCCATCCACAACAAAACACGATTACATGCTAACCAGCGGATTACCGAATATCACAAGAAATTAAAACCAATTTACAACAAGCACCATAAGATGAGACATGTAATATTGAACCAATACTTTTCTTTCATAGCATATTTCCAAGGTGCTACAACATAATTTCCCATCATCTCATTACATGAAATAACTGTTCCACATGCTGATTTACATCAAGATACATACTGAAAACTGTACATTGATCATTATACAAGAAACATCGAAAAGATCTCCCGAAGACCTGAGGGTACAGGGACGACACATATGACTCTACTTCTAGGCACTATCGATCCCACCGGGTATGATACCTTTGCATATCATCTGTAGCCACATGATCTTCATCTCGCTAGGCACGTCCACCTAAAAAGGGTTATTAACCAACGGGGTGAGACACAGTCCCAGTGAGAAATATAACCCTCTACCAACTTTATTATTACCACAAATAACTGTTATAAATAGATTATAGGAGCAACATACTAAACAAAGCTAACTTTATTAGCATTCTTACCAAACTATCCAAGAGGCATATAACATGTATTATTTATGGAACATGATTGACAAGATAAGCTTTATAAGAACTCATCACAAATAACCTACAGGATATAACTAGTGCAACTATACATGTAAGGACTCAACCAATGTTTCATGTTTTTTCCTTAAGCAATATATTCTATACGGCTGGATTACGATTTATTATGCCCCAAGGAAGTGAGACGTCCTGCTCAAATGCAACCTTCGGCTATGAAGCCCAAAATCGGTGCCATACAAGGTCATTGGGAGAGTCAGACTCCATGACCTCAACTCTTCGTGGTCAGTGCACAACAATCAACAAGCAGGACTGCAGTCTCTTGCTTAAGTGGCCTCAGCCACAAGGTCAATCCCATAGGCTGCCCTTTTCATCATGAGCCACAAGCCTATTCACCGTGCTAGTGAGCCATGAACGCATTCATGCTCCTTCACACTGAGCCATGGGTCTTATCACCATGCTCTTATACACATATTGAGTCCACAACCGCAGTTGTACTTTGATCCTCCTATTTTCGGCTAGTAGAAACCTTGCATATTCAACAATATGCGTTTCGGGTTAACCCGTAGGAGAACCTATTTCACCAACACCTAATTACTGACGATGATGGATCTATGGTCAGGGAAAAATACATGAAAGGTTCCACTTGTCATTTATTAATACATTTTAAGCGGATTGCAAGATTCAACCAAGTCATGTAACATGTAAACTAAAACACAAGTAAACAACATAGATCTCATTGTCAGGTGTTACATTGTCACTCTTATTTTTCAAAGCCAACATTACATGTTACCACTTGGCCTCTTCCCAATCATCAAGATCCATCTCAAGGATCAACATCACTGGGACTCAATGTCATCATCATAGAATGTCAGTGCCTCTCAAGGCTTACATTATCACCATGGAATAGCAATCCCTTCTCTCAACATCAAAGGATAACCCATCAACTTCGCACTCAGCCTTTATCAGGTCCACAGACCTTCCACATCATACTGGTGATACATGCTATCTCATCAACAAGGATTGTCATCATTGAGTATTATACAAAACACATATTCCTCATAACTCTTACCTGGCTATGAATTCATTGGATACACCTGCATGGTTAGTATACATATTGAGAGAGATAACAGAATCACCAGACATGGATCTTTATGATTATCATGATATTCGGATTGAAGGTACATGATTGGATCAACATCCATGATTATAATTACATGAAGAATAAAGTTGTGTCTTGTAAACAAATTACATTATTGTAATCAAACCACAAGCATTCACTATGCCCTATATCTCATGAACATATCTTTGATTATCAAGTCATCAAGATTAAGGCTTATAGCATTGGAGTATTCTTCCATCATTACGAACATATGCATCTTAATGTCATAACTGGTGTATTAATCAATACACACCACTGGTATCATGTCAGGGGTATCCCACCATACCCTGCATCTCAAGTTATTAAGCACATCATCCCTAAGGATTTATCATTAAGGATCATACACCATGATCCACCATCAAACTTTATCAGAGGTTCATCTATCATTAACCATTGGTAATCACTATATAAGGCTCACAACTTATCTTGTCATACCTTATCATAATCAAAGGTGTGAGCTCAAGATAACATACATAGGGTTATCGGGTTAGGGCACAACCCTCACTAAAGCATCACATACCCTCACCAAAAAGGGGTATCGGGTTAGGTACCAACCCTCACCCAAGGTTGTCAGCTACAAGCAGGACCTGTATCCATGCACAAAGGGAGGGTATCATGCAACTAGAGCTATGAGATGTATCATGCATCCATGTACGAGGTGTATTGGGTAACCAAGTACCAGGGTGCATGTCATATAGCTCATGGGCATCACATATAGCCCAAAACCCTATCGCCCATTAGGGTTAGGGACCCTATAACGGTCAAAGTATCATGTTGTCTAAGGCTCAACTCATATCGATCAAGATTCTATACTGTACAAGTTTAACACATGTAACAGCCAAACCTTCAACCCTAGAACCATCTAAGAAATCAACCTCTTGCTCATGCCGGTTAACTGACCAAAAGGGGAGCATGTGTCAGGCAAAGCATATTGGCCAAGACATCACATCCCTAAACAGGGTATCGTCCAAGCACTTGATCCATTGCGTTTCCCAACTAGCACATACACTACATGCTTATCTTGGGTTAGGGTTTGTGATATCGGCCAATACCTCTATGGGTGTGTGTTGGGAAAGCTTGGGTGTCGGGTTATGATCTTCACCAAGGCATATTGGCAGGGATGCTAACATTACTCAAAATCTCAAACAAGAATAGGGTTCTTACCCAAAGTATCGTGCAAAGCCAAGAAAGCCCTATTTCCCAACACATCATAATGACCAACTCATCATATCGTGCAACACTTAACTAACTCATCTATAAAACACCATATCGGGCGCGGGGTCTACAAGGTTCCATCCACCCATAACACCCAAGAACACCACCTATATGTCACCTAGGGTTTGAGAAACCTTATCATCCAAGGCTCCATATCGGCCAACTAGAGTTAGGACCACTCTATCATCCTAGTAAGCTTATCAACCCAAACTAGGGTTAGGGCACCCATATCGTCCAATACACTACATCTAGGGCTATCGCCCACCCAAAGGATTAGCTTATCAGTTTCCTAAACCATCAAAGGGATCACCACCATAATGCCCAAGATAACATCCAAGGGTTCAACCCCAAGAGCATGTCGTGCATCAAAGTTAGACCATCAACTCACCACTACACTACTACAGAATACGCCTTTGGCGTCGGTTGTTTAACCCCCTTTGGCGACGGTTTTCAAGCGACGCCTATGTGGGCACCGCTAAAGGTCGAACTCTTTGGCGTCAGTTTTCTAACCGACGCCTATATGATCTATAGGCGTTGGTTATATATAGTTGGCTGATGTCTATAGGGTTCACGCCACAAAAAAGGGCACCACCTTGGACACTTTCTGTGTCGGTTAACAACTGAACAACCAACGCCATACTCCTAGACGACACGACCGTGCTTCACTGCACGACCGTGTTTAGTACTATAGGCATCGATTTTATACGAATAAGTGATGCCTTTTCCACCACGGCCGTGCTTTCTTGCACGATCGGGTTGTTTGTCATATTAGGCGTCAGTTTTTATCTAATAACCGACACTGTAGGCCTTTGATGACGGTGTTCTATAAATAACCGACGCCTATACTTTAATTTTTTTTCCTTATCAGTTTGCAGGCCTACTGTGGCTGGTCAGCAGGATGAGAACCTACAGTTCAGTTTTCGGAACTGCAGGTTTACAACATCCATTGATATCAGCCTAGAAATCGGCCACAAACCTACAAAATCAACAAATATTTTTTCACACAAGTAGATATATTCCGACATCAATTCAATTCTCACATTCACACATGTAGAAACATTCAAATACATGTAGAAACATTCAGACATGTATAAACATTCAGAAATATTCATTTACAAAATATCATTCAGCATCGCTATCAACATCCCAATTATATCTTACAATCGCCACTGCTTGTATGGCTTTTGCCCATTCTTCTCTTACTTCATTTAATGCTTCCATCGTATATGGAGCATGTACATTTTTTAAGCGTTTACCTATAGTGTGGTCAGTTTTAAACACCTACAAAGAGAATGATGTATATATATAAGTAATAATATAAAAATAAGATTGATATATTTCATACTAACTAATGAGACTATATATAATACCTCATGTATGGTATTAATATCCAATGCGGCATGTCAGATAATCATCTGCATAAATCGCATCACATAGTATGCGCATGCCCAGCCGTTGTCTTGTGTAGCGCACTATAAATTGAAACATACAAAATATTAAAAAATACAACTAAGCACAGTTCACATAAATAATATATACATTTGAGTCAGGAACTTACTTTTATGTTCTCCCAAATTATTGGTTGGTTCTTTCTCCTTGGGACATTTCCTCCAGCATTTTTGAATGCATCCAAACCCCTACATGGTAATGTAACACAGTAAATTGCATAATTAAATAGTAATGTAATAACATATGTTAACAGATATAAAAATGAAATATTTCTCACCAGAATAATAGCATTCTCAATGTGTCCAATTTTAGTGTTCAATGTACTTCCCGCAGGACAATAACTAGTATCTCCCAATGTCTACCGCTAGAGGTAAAAAAGTTAAAAATTAATAACTAAAATGCACAATAAAAATGGAATTTTCTTCAAGTCCAAATTATATATAAAGTAAACTTACTTGACATTGAATGGAGCTATTATTATCGTCTTATTTTGCTGACCAAAAATTGTAAAAGCATCTATACAGTATTGTTGAACACTATCAGGGTCTTTAGCTACCATACTAATCAATGATGGAATAAAAAAACCCACATGATCAAATGCAAATTGTTTGCATTGATCTTCGACTAAGTAGCTGCAAAACATGTATTACGTATGCATTAATATATAAGAAACTAGATCACCAGATCTTACACAAGGTATATGGATGTATAAACAAGATCTCACCTTATCCATGTCTCTATCATTGATGTATTCAGCCAATCATACATAAACAACTCAATAATATCTTGTATAAATAAAGAGCTATCATATGATTGACCTGTATAATCTTCTTCTAAAGAAACAATTATAGGGCAATGTATATTATGTGCCCGTAGCCAACATGCCATTCCCCTACAAGCAGGACCTAACAGGTATTTTAGGTTAGTTGGAACCCAACTTGGTAATGCAGGAAGTGGAGGTGGAGGCCTAGGTGCTCCAGGTATCTTCTTTTTAACCTATATATATAATTTTAGATCAGTTGACCTCATATATACACATGAACAATCTAAAGTAATGTAAATTTATCTTACAATTTCAGTAGTTTAGACGACATCTGCTTTGGGCCACAATATCACCCTGCCTTCTGCCTCACCAAGTGTATCAATATTTGGGTGGACATATGGCAATGCAGCTTCCCTCCAATCGGGTAATACACATATCGGGCTCACACGAACGTAGCCCTGCGACATTGGAGTCCCATGAAACGTTGCCCCAGGAAGGGACTGGTAAGCCTGCGCCTCTGCAACAACATAGTCTTGCATTCTTAAGCGACATGGCTTCAATGCCTACAAATTTACGTAAAGAATGTTATACATATATACATATCATCTTGAAAACATATCATCTTGAAAAGACTAGCTACAATGTCATAAACAATACTTACAGCAGACGTGTTAGGCGATGAGTCTCTAGGATTACTCGCAGTCTGTGCATCAGGAGAAGAGTGGGTCGCCATAGGTTGATTGGAAGCCTAAGATGCCTGCCACCACACTATTTCTTCCTTAACCTTCTCACCAACTATATCATTGACCTTCTTAGCAACTATATCCTCGACTCTTTTATTCTCCTATACATGGATAAAAGAAACATTAGCTTCTTATTATTGAATTCCCTTTTGCAGTAACATTCTAAAAAAAGAATAGGTTACCTCTTCTTGTGAAAGTCCCGCTCTGGGTTTGCGCTGGGATGGCCCAAAGAATGCTTTGATTCCCACACCAGCGCCTACACCCCTAACACGTCCAAGATGCTCTGGGTTACCCAAAGCAACTGTCAATTCATCCCTTGTGCCCTGAGGGACGAACGTGCCTTGTTTCCTCTACTCGTGCAGCTCCCACTAATCACCATCAACAAAAATTGGTAAGTTAACACCACAAATAATCAATATTCAAACGATTGCTCTAAGAGTTGTATTTTACCATTTTCACAGCCACCTCAGCAGTTACAGGCTTCTTTATTTCACCCTTCTTATTTTGCCTCCCAGCTATCCAGATATCATGGCGAGGCATGGGTGTGGCAGACTCCTGAGTAGCAGCAGACTCCTGAGTAGCCGCAGACTCCGCCTGTAGTCTTTGGTGAATGCTTGCATAGCCCTTTGGACCCATAGTGTGGTCATGCACATTCAGTGCACGCCTTGCTTTTTGCGTGTCATTGAGGGCCTAGTTAGTATGCACATTAATGATTTGGTTAGTAGCACTAAATGTTAATCTTGAATAGGTGAATACAATGTATATTTATTAAATTGGGAGTGACGCCTAATACCTTGAATTCTTCAGATTTTCTTAAAGCAACAAAATTGTCCCAATCTTCTTTGTCCAAGAAGTTCCACTGTTCAAAGGCTGACTTCTTCTTCTTATCACCATCTTTTATTTATTCTCTATTGAGATTTTTCCTATAGTTCCTAAGCATCTTTCCAGCACGTTGCATCACACTTTTATGATGTAGCTTCTCATCCAATGCAAACATATTCTGTAAAATAGAATTCTTATTAACTAGTATCCAAAAATAGAATTGCAAATAATATAATTTGTAATCTACAAAATAGAATTGCAAATAATAATAACTCTCACATAAATCCTTCCATATCAAGTCTTTCTTCCCCTGAGGAACTTTATGCCAATTATCATACTTAACACCACAATGGCTTCGAGTGACACACCCAAGATAGTTTACAAAATTATTGCGGTTCACTCCAATTGCATTTCCTCCATTATCAAACTCCACAACCAATTTGGATCCACTACCACTTAGCGCTATTAACTTCTTCAACAGAGTGATGCCCCTTTTCTTGTTAAGTGTTTGGTGCTGCGCATCAAGTTGCTCCAGTGCTTCAGTGGGTACATGCACATCATCAACCTAAAATTTGACAAAAATAAACCCATTGAATTAGCGCAATATAGAAATATGGGATATATGACATAACTAGAAGATAATGAATTTTATAGAAATACAAGATATGTTTTTAGAACTTACATTGGTATCCTCGCCATGCTCGTCATGGACAGCATGCTCATCATGGACTTCATGCTCATCATGGACATCATGCTCATCATGGTCAGCCATCTGAAAATGTCATTAAAAAGGCAAACTTTTAGCATTTGTATTAACTAGAAAAAGGCAAACATTTAACATTTGTATTAACTAGAAAAAGGCAAACATTTAGCATTTGTATTAACTAGAAAAAGGCAAACATTTAGCATTTGTATTAACTAGAAAAAGGCAAACATTTAGCATTTTTATTAACTAGAAGATAATGTGATCTTTTATAAACATACATGCCTCTAAAATTGTGATCTTTTATCAATTAAAAATCCTTCATTGTGATCTCCGCGCACATATAAGTCATCATTAGCTTCAATATTTTGTGGAGTTGGCAACCCAACTGAGAATGGAATGGAGTCATCATACTTATCATAGTACTCTTCTTCATCTAAATGATCTTCAATGAACTGTCTTTTACCATGAAGAACAACCAACCATTTATCATTTGCAGGATCATCGATATAGAATATTTATTTCGCCTGTGATGCCAATGTGAATGGTTCACCCTTCTTGCCAATCTTTTCAAAGTTCACCAAAGTGAAACCCAATTCATCCACTATAACTCCTTTGGTGTTATCAACCCAATTACATTTAAAGAGAGTAATTCTGAAATCTATGTAGTCAAAATCCCATATGTCTTCAATGACACCGTAATATGACATTTTATCTTCACATGGACTCTTATCCTTTGCACTTGAAAAATACATAGTCGACGCTTGAAGAGTGACCCCACTATTTTGGACGACACTCTTATCATCTTGGCACTTTGTGTAATATGTGAACCCATTAATGTCAAACCCTTCATAAGACATAACATTCAATTTTGGTTTAAAGGCGAGGCATTTGATAGTTTCTATAATATCATTTGGTGTTTGAGATAGTTGATGTAAGACTTTATCTTCAAACCACTTAGTAAAAGTCTTATTATGCTCTCTAGCAAGCCACATTGAACTTGCTCGAGGATGTTGTCTCTTGATGAAATTGGTATGTTCCTCGATATAAATACTCACTTCGTCCATGTTGTGTAAAATATACAAGTGAGCTTGTTCCAACTGCTCACGGCTGATTACTTTCACCCGTGATCCCAAAATTCCTTTGCCCTCCTCAATATTCTTGTCATTAACAGGAGTGTTATTACCACTCAGAAAGTCATTGCAAAAATCCATAACCTCTCTCGCCACATAACCTTCAATAATACTCCCTTCAGGCCGATAACGGTTTCGAACATCACCTTTAAAAACACTCATGTATCGTTCAAAGGGATACATCCAATGCAAGAAAACTGGTCCCAACATTTTCACTTCCCTAGTCAAGTGGACAACAAGATGTACCATGATATCAAAGAACGAAGGAGGGAAATACATCTCAAGCTGACATAGGGTAACAACCACTTCTCTTTGCAAATTATCGAGAGTATCAGGGTCAATAACTTTTCTGCATAGACTGTTGAAAAAGAAACAAAGTCTGGTGATTGCAAACCTTACATGCTTCAGCAATATACATCGAATTGCCACGGGCAATATTTGTTGCATTAGAGTGTGACAATCATGAGATTTAAGACCTATCAACTTTAGATCTTTCATTGATACCAATCTATGGATGTTGGATGAGTAACCATGTGGCACCTTAACATTTACCAAGCATTCACAAAAAGCTTTCTTCTCCTTTCTAGACAACGTGTAACAAGCGGGAGGTAAGTATGTTCTTTTATTACCCATTTCACGTAATTCTGTTAATTCTGACCTTATTCCCATTTCACGTAGGTCCAGTCTAGATTTTATCCCATCTTTAGTCTTACCTGGTATATTTAACAAAGTACCAATGATGCTATCACAGACATTTTTCTCAACGTGCATTACATCGATACAATGCCTGACTGTCAAAGAACTCCAATAAGGAAGATCCCAAAATATTGACTTCTTCTTGAATGAAGAATTGTCACTCCGTGTGGCCATACTACATTGTGATTTCTTACCAAATTCATTGACAATGTCTTTTACTCTTTCATAAACAACATCCCCTGGTATAGGTTTAGGTGCACTCCGTTCATCATTCCATCCATTGAATGCTTTGCGCTTCCTACGATAAAGATGGAATTTTGAAAGAAACCTTCGATGACCAAGATATACAGTCTTTCCGCCATGTTTTAGTCTTATTGAATCAGTGTTTTCTTCACATATAGGACACACTTTAGCTCCTTTGACACTATATCCAGACAAATTCCCATATGCTGGAAAGTCATTAATAGTGCAAAACAACATAGCGTGCAAACGAAATGTCTCTCTTCCTGAAGCATCATAGGTCATCACACCTTCAGCCCAAAGTTTCTTTAAGTCATCAATCAGAGGTTCAAGATAAACATCGATATCATTTCTGGGTTGTTTAGGGCCCAATATCAACAACGACAGCATAACATACTTATTTTTCATACACAGCCAGGGAGGAAGATTGTATATAACAAACATGACTGGCCAAGTGCTATGTTGGCTGCTCAATGTCCCGTACAGATTCATCCCATATGTACAAAGCCCAAGTCTTAGATTCCTATCTTCTTCACCAAATTTTGGGTACAATAGATCAATCTTCTTCCATTGTGGGGAATCAGACGCATGTCGTAGGATCCCATCATTATTTTTCTTAACATCTGCATGCCACCTCAAATTCTTCGCATCTTTCGGATTTGCAAACAAGCGTTGAAACTGTGATATTATAGGTAGATACCACAACACCTTGGCAGGAGAACCATTTTTGGACTCCCCCGAAGTCATCAATTTATACTGTGACGCACCACATTTTGGACAATCTTTCAAATCTACATAGTCCTTTTGAAATAATACACAATCATTCGGGCATGCATGTATCTTCTTGGCCTCCATTCCCATTGGGCACAACATGTTCTTTACCCGGTATGTTGAGATTGGCAGCTCGTTTCCTTCAGGAAGCATTTCTTTCAACAAAGTCAACAATGAAGTGAAACTTTTGTCGCTCCATCTATTGTTAGCTTTCAACTTATACAATCTCAACACAGCGCTAAGCTTCGTAAACTTAGCACAGCCTGTGTATAACGGTGTCTCAACATCATGCACAATGTTTCTATAGATAGGAGGTGGATCAGTGTGCTATACCCTACAACTATCCAACATCACATCAACGATGTCTACTGGAACTGGTCCGTTCACATCTACATCATCGGAGGCAATTGCTTCTTCCACCCAAGCACTGCTATCGATATCTACTGGTTTCGAATTTGAAATCTCTCCATGCCAGTGCCATTCTGTATAGCCTTATACAATCCTGTGACACATGACATGACTTTTGATTTCCTCACCAGTGTTGACTTTCAAGTTGTTACCACAATGCCTACATGGATAGTAGAACCTATATGTAGGTTTTTTCCTATGTTCCTCGGCAAATCTAATAAACTGATCAAGACCAGATATAAACTCTGGGGTGCAGCGATTGCGAATGGACATCCATGATCTATCCATTCTATAATCAAAGAGAAAACAAGTATATATTAGGACAAGATTAGGGTATACACTTACATCCTATCCAAGATTTACTCCTATTATCTACAATGAAGCTGGACTCCATACAAATAGTATATAATTTAGTGATTGTTCATTCTAATTTATACCAATGTACAAGTAATATAAAGAACAATGATTGTTCACTTTCTAGGCCAACACACACATGTGATGTCATTCTTATATATAATAAATGTGTACCACCTATCCCATCCTTGAACACCTAATCTCACTAGTAAGTGTATAATGTGTATTGGGTTTTCAAGAAAATTTCGGCAGCATTTCCCCGCTGTTCTCTAAGTACATATGTACTTAGAGAACAAACGGGGAAATGCTGCTGAAATTTTCTTGAAAACCCAATACACATTATACACTTACATCCTAAGTGAGATTAGGTGTTCAAGAACAGTCCCAAACCGGGGACTATCCAAGATTTACTCCTAATGAGTAAATCTTGGACGGGTTTCTAGGCCAACAGACACAATAATAGATATGTACATGTTAGGGTTTCATCACAATTGATGTTAGGGTTTCATCAATGTTATGTTTAATCAAATCAAATTAGGATGCTAGAATTGACAAGTTTAAATCTTATTTCAACATGCATCAAAATTTACTGAATTAAGTCAAACATTAGGATTAGAAGCACAAATATAAGCAAGCAAAAAATTTGTTCATATCCTAGGATTTACATAAAGCATTACATAAAAATTTGTTCATATCCTTACCAACAGCAAGCACGGTCGTGGTTGTGTTGGCCTACCACGGCCGTGCTGGATAGCACGGCCATGGTAACGGCCGTGGCTGTGTTGCCCTACCACGGCCGTGCTGGTGGTAGGCCAACACATCCAAGGCCGTGCTTGCTGTTGGTAAATAGCTTGGGAGAAGGAAGCAAAGAGGTAGGGCTACCTGGAGCTAGCGTGGAAAGCGCGGCGGCGAGCGGCGGTAGTAGTGGCGGAGGAAGAATAGAGAGCAGAGCAGAGGGCGGTGAACAATAGTGGCACCAGGAATGCGCAGAGCAGTGTGCGACACACCAGTAGCAGCGGCGACGGCGAGTAGAGGTGCACGAGCAGCAGTGGCGGCAACGAGCAAAGAAGCACCAGCAGTAGCGGCGGCGAGCAGCAGCGGGGTCGTCGGGCGATTTCAGGAGAACGGTAGCGAGCAGCAGCACAACAATATCGTGATGAAACAGGAAGAAAGGGGGAAGAGCCAGGTGATCGGGTTGATTAAGCTGGTCAATGACGTCAGTTATCTAGAAAACTGACGCTTATTATGATTTAACGTCGGTTGATAGTAAAACACTGATGCCCAACTAGACAACCTTTACCCTAAATGATTTGGTGGGAACCATTATCAGCGTCAGTTATCGAAGGATAACCGACACTGAAAGTAGGAATTTTTGCACAAATTTTCATTTTAAATAGGCGTCGGTGAATAGTTAAAAAACTGACGCTGTAGGTGACCTAAAATGTTTTCGCTCGAAAATTGGATTTCGCGGGCTATTTTAGGCGTCGGTCTGTTATAACCGGATGACACTAAATACAAAGAGGTACCCGTGTCTGTCTGGTCTTTGAATATAGATGTCGGTTTGCATAAATAACCGACGTCTAATATTATAGGCGTCGGTTTTACTAAATAACCGACGCCCAGAAAAGCGACACTGAATAGCTGTGCTGCCTCGCATGGGCATGGCGAGTGAGAGGGGGTCGATATAGGTAGGGTGCCACAGTCGTGGCTCGTTGACCACAGTCGTGGTGAGTGAAAGCTCAGGCATTGAGGTTGATCTACCACAATCGTGGCCGCACCACACGGTCGTGGTGATGACAACATACCATGGTCGTTTTGGGCCACCACGGCCGTGTGAATATCTTTGCATCTCTCACCTTAGAAGAGTTATTGTGGAGAGGATTGTCAATGCGTAGGATGTTTTCCACAAGGTCTTGATGTAATGGTGATTTTATATGAATCTATTTGGTAGTCATGTTCCATTCCTATTATGGGTGTGTTATCATGAGATTTCTAATTTTTTTTGGGTTTGTGGTAGTATAGCCTTCATCTTACCTAACCCACTCTTTTGTAACACCATCGAGTCATAAGATTCTAGAGGAAGATTTTCCCCATTGGGTTGCTTAAATATTATACATGAGACACATACTATTCAAATGATTAATGTTGTTTATAGTAGAGAGAACAAAGAACACAATGGGAGTAGTAGATAGTAACTATAAGTATTGAGACATTTGTGTTTCTATGTCACCTTGACCTGATAATTTGTGGGATTTAAACTAATAAAATCACTCTCAAAGATGTATTCTAAATATTTAATAACTATCTAACATAATGATAAACTAAAGATAAAAGCAATTCCTAGTTTTTTCAAGTCACCAAATGTTCGTCAAAGTGAACATATTACCCAAAAGTGGACTAGCTTAACAATCTAAGACACCAATGACCAATTCAATATCATCATATCTTACCATGTGTTGTTTATCAATAATATTTGAAGCTGTCAGGTAAGCAGGTTTATATCATAGTCTTTCATGTATCAAAAAAATGTGTTCATTGTTGTCTCGTGGGAATTCCTTGAAACAATCATATGTTGAAAACAATTGTGCCTAATAGATACACTGTGAAGTGTAATATACTAGATCATAAGATAGATACCCATGCCAGCCTAATTTATTAATAGATAAGAATAGGATTAATGTATAATAGTTAACCCAAAAATATCCAAATGTTCTCAAAAAACTAATTAACGTACTCCGATATACTTAATTGGTGTGTAAAATGTATGTAATACTAATCCAAACCTAAGTCCGATATGGCACCCTCATATCAATAACAAGAACAATTTAATGTACATATTTTGTAACACCCCATCCACAACAAAACACGATTACATGCTAACCAACGGATTACCGAAAATCACAGGAAATTAAAACCGATTACAACAAGCACCATAAGATGAGACATGTAATATTGAGCCAATACTTTTCTTTCATAGCATATTTCCAAGGTGCTACAACATAATTTCCCATCATCTCATTACATGAAATAATTGTTCCACATGCTGATTTACATCAAGATACATACTGAAAACTATACATCGATCATTATACAAGAAACATCGAAAAGCTCTCCCGAAGACCTGAGGGTACAGGGATGACACATATGACTATACTTCTAGGCACTATCGATCCCACCGGGTATGATACCTTTGCATATCATCTGTAGCCACATGATCTTCATCTCGCCAGGCACGTCCACCTAAAAATAGTTATTAACCAGTGGGGTGAGACACAGTCCCAGTGAGAAATATAACCCTCTACCAACTTTATTATAACCACAAATAACTAGTATAAACATATTATAGGAGCAACATACTGAGCAAAGCTAACTTTATTCACATTCTTACCAAACTATCCAAGAGGCATATAACATGCATTCTTTATGGAACATGATTGACAAGATAAGATTTATAAGAACTCATCACAAATAACCTGCAGGATATAACTAGTGCAACTATACATGTAAGGACTCAACCAATGTTTCGTGTTTTGCCTTAAGCAATATATTCTATACGGCTGGATTGCAATTTATTATGCCCCGAGGAAGTGAGCCGTCCTGCTCAAATCCAACCTTCGGCTATGAAGCCCAAAATTGGTGCCATACAAGGTCATTGGGAGAGCCAGACTCCATGAGCTCACCTCTTCGTGGTTAGTGCACAACAATCAACAAGCAGGACTGCAGTCTCTTGCTTAAGTGGCCTCAACCACAAGGTCAATCCCACAGGCTGCCCTTTTCATCATGAGCCACAAGCCTATTCACCGTGCTAGTGAGCCATGAATGCATTCATGCTCCTTCACACTGAGCCATGGGTCTGATGACCATGCTCTTATACACATCTTGAGTCCACAACCGCAGTTGTACTCTGATTCTCCTATTTTTGACTAGTAGAAACCTCGCATATTCAACAATATGCGTTTCGGGTTAACCCGTAGGAGAACCTATTTCACCAACACCTAATTACTGACGATGATGGATCTATGGTCAGGGCAAACTACATGAAAGGTTCAACTTGTTATTAATTAATACATTTTAAGCGGATTGCAAGATTCAACCAAGTTATGTAACATGTAAACTAAAACACAAGTAAACAACATAGATCTCATTGTCAGGTGTTACATTGTCACTCTTATTTTTCAAAGCCAACATTACATGTTACCACTTGGCCTCTTTTCAATCATCAAGATCCATCTCAAGGATCAACATCACTGGGACTCAATCCCATCATCATAGAATGGCAGTGCCTCTCAAGGCTTACATCATCACCATGGAATAGCAATCCCTTATCTCAACATCAAAGGATAACCCATCAACTTCACACTCAGCCTTTATCAGGTCCACAGACCTTCCACATCATACTGGTGATACATGTTATCTCATCAACAAGGATTATCATCATTGAGTATTATACAGAACACATATTCCTCATAGCTCTTACCTAGCTATGAATTCATTGGATACACCTGCATGGTTAGTATACATATTGAGAGAGATAACAGAATCACCAGACATAGATCTTTATGATTATCATGATATTCGGATTAAAGGTACATGATTGGATCAACATCCATGATTATAATTACATGAAGAATAAAGCTGTGTATTGTAAACAAATTACGTTATTGTAATCAAACCACAAGCATTCACTATTCCCTATATCTCATGACCATATCTTTGATTATCATGTCATCAAGATTAAGGCTTATAGCATTGTAGTATTCTTCCATCATTATGAACATATGCATCTTAATGTCATAACTGGTGTATTAATCAATACACACCACTGGTATCATGTCAGGGGTATCCCACCATACCCTGCATCTCAATTTATTAAGCACATCATCCCTAAGGATTTATCATTAAGGATCATACACCATGATCCACCATCCAACTTTATCAGAGGTTCATCTATCATTAACCATTGGTAATCACTATACAAGGCTCACAACTTATCTTGTCATACCTTATCATAATCAAAGGTGTGAGCTCAAGATAACATACATAGGGTTATTGGGTTAGGGCACAACCCTCACTAAAGCATCGCATACCCTCACCAAAAGGGGTATCGGGTTAGGTACCAACCCTCACCCAAGGTTGTCAGCTACAAGCAGGACCTGTATCCATGCACAAAGGGAGGGTATCATGCAACTAGAGCTATGAGATGTATCGTGCATCCATGTACGAGGTGTATTGGGTAACCAAGTACCAGGGTGTGTGTCATATAGCTCATGGGCATCACATATAGCCTAAAACCCTATCGCCCATTAGAGTTAGGGACCCTATAACGGTCAAAGTATCATGTCGTCTAAGGCTCAACTCTTATCGATCAAGATTCTATACTGTACAAGTTTAACACATGTATCAGCCAAACCTTCAACCCCAGAACCATCTAAGAAATCAACCTCTTGCTCATGCCGGTTAACTAACCAAAAGGGGAGCATGTGTCAGGCAAAGCATATCGGCCAAGACATCACATCCCTAAATAGGGTATCGTCCAAGCACTTGATCCATTGCGTTGCCCAACTAGCACATACACTACATGCTTATCTTGGGTTAGGGTTTGTGATATCGGCCAATACCTCTATAGGTGTGTGTTGGGCAAGCTTGCGTGTCAGGTTATGATCTTCACCAAGGCATATCGGCAGGGATGCTAACATTACTCGAAATCTCAAACAAGAATATGGTTCTTACCCAAAGTATCGTGCAAAGCCAACAAAGCCATATTTCCCAACACATCATAATGACCAACTCATCATATCATGCAACACTTAACTAACTCATCTATCAAACACCATATCGGGCGAGGGGTCTACAAGGTTCCATCCACCCATAACACCCAAGAACACCACCTATCTGTCACCTAGGGTTAGAGAAACCTTATCATCCAAGGCTCCATATCGTCCAACTAGAGTTAGGACCACTCTATCATCCTAGTAAGCTTATCAACCCAAACTAGGGTTAGGGCACCCATATCGTCCCAGACACTACATCTAGGGCTATCACCCACCCAATGGATTAGCTTATCAATTTCCTAAACCATCAAAGGGATCACCACCATAACGCCCAAGATAACATCCAAGGGTTCAACCCCAAGAGCATGTCGTGCATCAAAGGTAGACCATCAACTCACCACTACACTACTATAGAATAAGGCAGTAATAAAATGTGACCATTTCCATTAGATCATATTCCAAATTGCATATATGAAACTATCATGGAGAAATGTACCAAATTAATTGCAAGAACCAATACATGCACATAAGAAGGGTGAACACAATAGAGATGATTAAGAGTTATGTAACTCGCCTTAAGAGGATCTCCATGAAAGGCATCAAGCTTCTTGGTCCAAGCAGCAAACCCACGTTCCTCTCCAAGAACATCACCCATCCAAAGCTCCAAACATGCCTTTAGCACCATCATCATCACCTCAAGAAGCAAAGGAAGAAGAAGAAGATACCATGGTTATGTATAGCTCAAGAAGAAGAAAAGAGGGGAGATAACCATGGCCTTGCCTTCTCACATCAAGGGCCTACCCATGGCTGAGAGGGGAAGAGGAAGGTGAAGAAGAAAGCACAAGGAAAATTTAGCAAAAAAGCATGACTTACCAAGTTCAGATCTTGAGCAAGGAGTTTCCATGGCCAAGGAGCTCGCCCCTCCAAGCTCCATGGGAGTCTTCCTTAGCTCCCAAAGCTCCCATTCTCGTCCCAAAAGGAAGGGGGGAGGAAGGTGGATGAAAAGGATCACTTGGCTAAGGAGGAAGGGAGTTATATACACCAAGGAATAGAGAGGTAGCAAGGGAGAGGTGTCCTAACTACGTAAACCAAGGTGCCACTTACTCTTGCACTTAACGCCACATGTTGCCACCCTAGCAGCTCATGCATGGCCTGGGGATACACTCTAGAATGTGTATCATGCAGCTGGGAAATTGCCATGGCCGATACACCCCTCTTGGGTGACATACTTCCAAGCCCTAGCCGATATACTAAAGGACAAGCTGGCATATGCGACACATATATGTTATAAAGATCATATAGAGATGTCACTCCTCATCAAACATCCAAACAAGGCACCCCAACCTCCATACTCATCCTAGGTGATTCCAAACAAAAGCAAGAAGACTCTAGAGTTGATAAATTGCATATTGACCCTCCACTTTGGGTAATTTGCAATTTACACCAAAACTAGCACATAAAGCACAAGCATCAACCAATCAAGCTCAAACTTGGAACATAGGTCGTCCACAAGGTGCCCCACAACATCATTCTCTTTATAATGATTCTAGAGAACTAAAGGCATGCTCTACATGTGACATATTGCAATATAACCCCTTACTTTGGGTAAATTGCACTTTGGTCCAAAATAAGCAAACATTTTTCAAATAGCATCCTAACAGGACCAAACTGGAAACATGAGTTTGTCACATGATATCAAAACATCTTAAGAGATTAGATTAAGGTTCTAAGCACCTTTCATAAGCAAAGCAAAGAGGGTTATCCCAAAACATGGGTTAGGGTCCTTACATGACATAAACCCCTAACAAGGATTTCGTCCCTGAAATCCCGAGCGGGAAGAAGATGGGTGTTGCTTACACATCGCATCATACATATCCACAAAGCTCCTAGGTGTCACAGATCTGTGTCCAACATACTTGCTCTTCTCCTAGAGCCACTCAGGGTTTCCTTGTACTGGTCATAGACTCAACCCTCGGTCTCATCATCCTTTGTCTGGTAACACTCTTAGATACTGAACATCACATGCAACTTATATTATACAGGTATCAATTCTTTTTGTTGATATTTTGCCTTCCTTGTTACGTTTCCACTGAGCTACTCTGATCTCACATGATCGACACTTGATCTTCACATAACTTGTATCACTATGCTTCTGCCATACATGTTCCAACTATTCCTTCTTCTTTCACAAGGGATGTCTCTAATCCAAGGGAGATCTATCTCAGAAGAGGTTATCACAAGATACATACTCTACAAAACACATGCATGTATAAGACAATGCTCATAAGGAACCTCACTATGTATCTCTTAAGGCTCAACACAAAAGGAATTAAACATTTTGGGTTAACAACAACCACATCATCTCGGTTTCAAGCCTATCATGTGTTCATGTCAGTTCCCAAGAGCACAACGAGTACCAAATCAGATGGTAATACATATGCACTATCTCAATTGATTAGGATAGGATTCTCAACCCTTGTTCGTCCATATCTAACCACTGCACATCCCACATGGATCCTTTGTTACTCAAAACTTAGCTAGGAGTTGTCAAGGAATCAGGCTCAACATGATAAACTTTCCCAAGATGACCTCACCGCACTTCCTTTTTGTTGGGTGCATACCTTCCGATGTCATGTTTATGCGGAGCATAAACCCCTAATAGGTGATAGCCATACTATATGCACTTATCCAGGTCGAATCCAAAGCCAACTTCTCCATCTGAGACCACATCACACCTTTAGGATATCCATTTCTGGGATTATCTCAATGCTCGATATGTCAAGTGGAAAGAGATTTGCTTGACTATCAAGTCTAGGAAAAGTAGGGATACGAGAAGGATATACTTCATCCTGCACAACCAGGTCATCAACAAGGTGCTCAACAATAGGATATCTCTCTCCTGAATATAGGAAGGAAACATCTGCCAAACGTACTGCAAGTGCTCAAAGAAGGGTACATCCTAAAATGAATCAACTAGAGCAGATAAGAGGCAAGAAGAAGATAAAGAAGAATGGAGTGACTCCATTCAACCTGCCAGCACACCCTGGTCATCTCATCATTTCTAGTCAGCTCATGCCTCGAGATCTAACTATTGCATGTTACCATCTGCTGCCTGGTCAAACCATTCGGTCCTCACTTGCTTATCCTTATCAGCGTTCCTCTGTGATGTTGATTTGCTGCCTCGAGGGTCATCACATAGATCCAAACTCAAAAACAAGCTTCCAGCTTGTGGGTTCAAGGTCAAGGATGATATATCCAGATGGTTCACCATCTTACTTCTATGATCTAGGCATCTTGATTCTCAACCCCTTCTCAGAAGGCATGCTAAGAGTATCCTACCATCATCATCTATTATAGACATCTCCATCTTGGAAACCAAAATCCAAGATCAGCTGATACTTTTCAAAGTAT
This sequence comes from Alisma plantago-aquatica, assembly GCA_963693085.1. Taxonomy (NCBI): domain Eukaryota; kingdom Viridiplantae; phylum Streptophyta; class Magnoliopsida; order Alismatales; family Alismataceae; genus Alisma; species Alisma plantago-aquatica. The sequence continues at coordinate 1,134,019,706 of OY856409.1, read as the reverse complement.
CCAAACAAAGATCACTTCAAAGGCACACATATCAAGTGACACAAGGTCTACTTGACTGCCACTCCCTCAAAAGGAAGGGATGCAAAGGAACAGACTCCTCCCTTCAACCCATCAACATTTATGGTTTCATATCAAAGGGGAGGATATTATAACTTTCTTTGATCCTTACATGAGTTTTCAACCATTTATGCATCGTTAAACCTTGTTCCATCCGGCATCATCCTGTTCCTTCTTGGTTTCCTTGCACTCAGCATAGGAAACATCAAGACCATTACATGTTATTATTCTAGTTCTCTTGTTACTGTTTTAGCATAATCATGATTATTTCCTGATTATATCAGATTTTTGTTTTTCTCTTTGTGAAAAAGATCGTTATTCTTCACATAGTCTTTATTAAACAAGGATCACCTCCCTTGCTCTCTTTTTCTTATCCTGAATTTGCACTTTATACTTTCACATTTTTGCTTACGTTCATTGGTTGGTCTAAGATTATCTCAGGTTCCATCTTGTTTACTCATCACTAGTTCTTTTCTTTCTTCCAACTTTATCTTTGCTTTCAAGCATTTCCTTCATCTTGTATAAGTTTTACATTTTAACTTACCTTATTATCACAGGTTAATCTGTCTTGTCATGTGTATCTCTCAAGATTATAGTTTCAAGAACTTATCTCATCATATTGCTATACAGGTTTAGGTTTTATAGAACCATTACTTCCTCTTTTGATTATCAAGCATCCATGTATTAAGGAGTTATGGTACATTCATTTACCTCTTTTATACCATGATGAAGGTATTAACATCATACTTCCTGACTTATTATGCTCTTTAGATTGCTCCAGAATGACTACTTGATCAGAGTAATCAAGGAGGAAGCAATCTAAGGCTCCACACTTACCTATGTCTTCAATATTTGAATACCTGGCCAGGGCATCAAGTACTGATATTAGGTAGTATGCACCATATTTTATGTCACGGTCCAACCTCATCCTAATCCTAGTCCTAGTGTCCCTGTAGACTCAGGGAACCTAGAACTCTGATACCAAACACTATAACACCCCATCCACAACAAAACACGATTACATGCTAACCAGCGGATTACCGAAAATCATAGGAAATTAAAACTGATTTGCAACAAGCACCATAAGATGAGACATGTAATATTGAGCCAATAATTTTCTTTCATATCATATTTCCAAGGTGCTACAACATAATTTCCCATCATCTCATTACATGAAATAACTATTCCACATGCTGATTTACATCAAGATGCATACCGAAAACCGTACATCGATCATTATACAAGAAACATCGAAAATCTCTCCCAAAGACCTGAGGGTACATGGATGACACATAGGACTCTACTGGTAGACACTATCGATCCCACCAGGTATGATACCTCTGCATAGCATCCATAGCCACATGATCTTTATATCGCTAGGCACGTCCACCTACAAAGGGTTATTAACCAGCGGGATAAGACACATAGTCACAACGAGAAACATAACCCTCTACCAACTTTATTATTACCACAAATAACTGGTATAAACGGATTATAGGAGCAACGTACTGAGAAAAGCTAACTTTATTAACATTCTTACCAAACTATCCATGAGGCATATAACAGACATTCTTTATGGATCATGATTGACAAGATAAGCTTTATAGGAACTCATCACAAATAACATGCAAGATATAACTAGTAAAACTATACATGCAAGGCCTCAACCAATGTTCCGTGTTTTTCCTTAAGCAATATATTCTATACGGCTGGATTACGATTTATTATGCCCTGAGGAAGTGAGCCGTCCTGCTCAAATCCAACCTTCGGCTACGAAGCCCAAAACTGGTTCCATACATGGTCATTGGGAGAGTCAGACTCCATGACCTCACCTCTTCGTGATCAGTGCACAACAATCAACAAGCATGACTGCAATCTCTTGCTTAAGTGGCCTCAGCCACAAGGTCAGTCCCACAAGATGCCCTTTTCATCACGAGCCACAGGCCGATTCACCATGCTCGTGAGCCATGAACACATTCATTCTCCTTCACACTGAGTAATGGGCCTGATCACCATGCTCTTATACACATCTTGAGTCCACAACCACAGTTGCACTCTGATCCTCCTATTTTTGGCTAGGAGAAACCTCGCATATTCTACAATATACACTCCTTAACCTGTAGGAGAACCTGTTTCACCATCACCTAATTACTGATGATGATGGATCTATAGCCAGGGCAAACTACATGAAAGGTTCCACTTGTCATTAATTAATGCATTTTAAGCGGATTGCAAGATTCAACGAAGTTATGTAACATGTAAACTAAAACACAAGTAAACAACATAGATCTCATTGTCACATGTTACATTGTCACTCTTATTTTTCAAAGCCAACATTACATGTTACCACTTGGCCTCTTGCCGATTATCAAGATCCATCTCAAGGATCAACATCACTGGGACTCAATCCCATCATCACAATATGTCACTACCTCTCAAGGCTTACATCAACACCATGGGATAGCAATCCCTTCTCTCAACATCAGAGGATAACACATCAACTTGGCACTCAGCCTTTATGAGGTCCACAAACCTTCCACATCATACTGGTGATACATCTTATCTCATCAACAAGGATTATCATCATTGAGTATTATATAGAACACATATTCCTCATAGCTCTTACCTAGATATGAATTCATTGTATACACCTGCATGGTTAGTATACATATTGAGAGAGATAACTGAATCACCAGACATAGATATTTATGATTATTATGCTATTAGGATTGAAGGTACATGATTGGATCAACATCCATGATTATAACTACATGACACACAAAGCGGTGTCTTGTAAACAAATTACATTATTGTAATCAAACCACGAGCATTCACTATGCCCTATATCTCATGAACATATCTTTGATTATCATGTCATAAAGATTAAGGTTTATAGCATTGGAATATTCTTCCATCATTATGAACATATGCAACTTAATGTTATAACTAGTGTATTAATCAATACACACCACTGCTATCATGTCAGGGGTATCCCACCATACCCTACATCTCAAATTATTAAGCAAATCATCCCTAAGGATTTATCATTAAGGATCATACACCATGATCCACCATCCAACTTTATCAGAGGTTCATCTATCATTAACAATAGGTAACCACAATACAAGGTTCACAACTTATCTCGTCATAGCTCATCATAATCAAAGGTGTGAGCTCAAGATAACATACATAGGGTTATCGGGTTAGGGCACAACCCTCACTAAAGCATCGCATACCCTCACTAAAAAGGGGTATCAGGTTGGGTACCAACCCTCACCCAAGGTTGTCAGCTACAAGCAGGACATGTATCCATGCACAAAGGGAGGATATCGTGCAACTAGAGCTATGAGATGTATCGTGCATCCATGTGCGAGGTGTATTGGGTAACCAAGTACCAGGGTGCGTGTCATGCAGCTCATAGGCATCACATATAGCCCAAAACCCTATCGCCCATTAGGGTTAGGGACCCTATAACGGTAAAGGTATCATGTCGTCCAAGGCTCAACTCATATCATCCAAGATTCTATACTGCCCAAGTTCAACACATGTATCGGCCAAACCTTCAACCCTAGAACCATCTAAGCAATCAACCTCTTGCTCATGCTGGTTAACCAATCAAGAGGGGAGCATGTGCCGGGCAAAGCATATCGACCAAGACATCACATCCCTAAACAGGGTACCGGCCAATCACTTGATCCATTGTGTTGCCCACCTAGCACATACACTACATGCTTATCTCGGGTTAGGGTTTGTGATATCGGAAAAGACCTCTATGGGTGTGTGTCGGGAAAGCTAGGGTGTCGGGTTATGATCTTCACCAAGGCATAGCGGTAGGGATGCTAGCATTACTAAAAATCTTAAACAAGAATAGGGTTCTCACCCAAAGTATCGTGCAATGCCAACAAGGCCATTTTGCCCAACACATCATAACGACCAACTCATCATATCGTGCAACACTTAATTAACTCATCTATCAAACACCATATCGGGTGAGGGGTCTACAAGGTGCCATCAACCCATAACGCCCGAGAACACCACCTATCGGTCACCTAGGGTTAGAGCAACCTTATCATCCAAGGCTCCATATCGGCCAACTAGAGTTAGGATCATCGTATCATCCTAGTAATCTTATCACCCCAAAATAGGGTTAGGGAAGCCATATCATCCAAGGCACTACTTTTAGGGCTATCGCCCACCCAAAGGATTAGCTTATCAGTTTCCTAAACCATCAAAGGGATCACCACCATATCGCCCAAGATATCATCCAAGGGTTCAACCCCAAGAGCATGTCATGCATCAAAGGTAGACCATCTACTCAACACTAAAGATCAGCACTTCATATTGGTGAAAGGTCCAACTAGGTATCAAACACCCATATCGTCAAACCCTAAGCCCTAGGGTAGGAAAAGGATATCGGTCACCACACCATATCATCCAAAAATACCAAAAGTTAGCTCACCTCTCAACAACCAAGTGAGAGGGGTCTTGCACAACCTTTAGCATAACAAGCAACAAGGGTAGAGCAACTCCCTATCGGCCAACCAACTCAGCCTAACGTCCAAACACCTAGACCATAGGTTCACCCTTCATCAACCAAGGAGAGAGAGGGTTTTTTCCCAAGATACTAGAGCATGGCTCACCTCTCAAGTCCAAGGGATGTCGTTCATGTGCCAAAAACCAAAACAAGACCTAACGGGCAAGGAACTATATCGTGCAACCATTGTATTGTGCATGCACCCTATCAGGTGTTCATCTTCAACCTCAAGTCACCCAAAATTGTTATGCACAAGATAAACAAGAATAAGGCAGTAATAAAATGTGACCATTTCCATTAGATCATATTCCAAATTCCATATATGAAACTATCATGGAGAAAGGTACCAAATTAATTACAAGAACCAATACATGCACATAAGAAGGGTGAACATAATAGAGATGATTAAGAGTTATGTAACTCGGCTTAAGAGTATCTCCAAGAAAGGCATCAAGCTTCTTGGTCCAAGAAGCAAACCCACATTCCTCTCCAAGAACATCACCCATCCAAAGCTCCAAACAATCCTTCAGTACCATCATCATCACCTCATGAAGAAAAGGAAGATGAATAAGAAGATACAATGGTTATGTATTGCTCAAGAAGAAGAAAAGAGGGGAGATAACCATGGCCTTACCTTCTCACATCAAGGGCCTACCCATGGCCGAGAGGGGAAGAGGAAGGTGAAGAGAAAAACACAAGGAAAAGTTAGCAATAAAGCATGACTTACCAAGGTCAGATCTTGAGCAAGGAGTTTCCATCACTACTACAGAACATGCCTTTAGCATCCATTAATTAAGGGCTTTAAGTGTCGGTTTCCAAGCGACACCCAAGTGGGTGCCGCTAAAGGTGGACCCCTTCGATGTCGGTTCCCAACCGACACCAAAACGCTTCCCACCACTAAAAACGCGCCAGCAAAAGGACTATAGGCGTCAGTTGTTTACTAAAACCGACACTATAGAATTGTTATAGATGTCGGTTATTAAAAGAACCAACGTCAAAATGCTTCCCGCCACCAAAATACGCGCTAGAAAAGGGACTATGGGTGTCGGTTTTTATATATAACCGATGCCATATCATCATATCCCCTGCCTACCACCACGACCACACTTCCCAGTACGGCCGTGGTACCTGGTCACATAGACGTTAGTTTTAGGTCAAAAACTGCGGCCGTATGTCTTAGGTGTCGGTTTTGTTAAAATAACCGATGCCTATGTTTTGATTTTTTTTTCTTATTAGTTTGCAGGCCTGTTGTATGGCTGGTCAGCAGAATGAGAACCTACAGTTTAGTTCTGAATTGCAGTTTTATGACATCCATTGATATCAGCCAACAACAGGCCACAAACCTGCAAAATTAACAAGATGGACATTCACATACATGTATAAGCACATTTAATTCATATTTTTTTTCATCACACACATGTAGAAACCAGTAGAAATCTACAGTTCCATTCATTTCATCTCTTTTCACATTCAGACACATGTAGAAACATTTATGTATTGATCATCTTCACACACATATGACAATTCATAAAAATTCATTCAAATTCACACAAAAATAATTATGAGAACAAAGTTATTCTTTATTTATCATTGTCATCATTGTCAATAAAATTATATCTAAAAATTCCCACTCTTTGTAGGGCTTTTGCCCATTCTTCTCTTACAACATCTAATTCATCTCTCGTATAGGGAGCATGTACATCGAAACGCTTTCCACCTATGCTGAAGTTAGCAGTTTTAAAAACCTGCAAAGAGAATGACATATATATATAATTAATAATATATAATAAGATTGATATATTTCATATTATCTAATGAGACTATGTATAATACCTGTTGTACTTATCGATTTCCATTACAACATGTTTGATGATTAGGTCCATAAATAGCATCACATATTAGGCACATGCCCATTCGTTGTCTTGTGTAGCACACTATAAATTGAAACATACAAAATATTCAAAAATACAAATAAGCACAGTTCACGTAAATAATATATACATTGGAGTCAGGCTATTACATTCACATTCTCCCAAATTAGTGACATATTCTTTTTCTTGAGGACCTTTCCTCCAACTTTTTTGTACTCTTGTAAAGCCCTACATATGTTAATGTAACCCATTAATTTGCATAATTAAATAGTAATGTAGTAACAGATGTTAACATATATAAAAATATGAAATATTTCTCACGAGAATAATGGCCTTTTAATTGCATGCCCATATAATGTATCCAACTCATTCCCCACATGATCTAGATAATAGACAGTGAACTTCTTGGGGACAATAACTAGTAACTCCCAATGCTTACCACTATAGGTAAGAAAGTAGAAAATTAATAACTCAAAATCCACAATAAAAATGTAAATTGCTTAAGTCCAAATTATAAGCAAAGTAAACTTACTCGACATTGAATGGAGCTATTATAACCGTCTTATTATTTTTACCAAAATATTGAAAAGCATCACAATAGTATGAAGTAACTGAATATGGGCCTGCATCTACAACATTAATCAAAGATGAAACCAAAAATCCCACATGGGAAAACCCAAAATCTGTACATATCTTGTGTAAGTGGCTGCAAAACATGTATTATGTATGCATTAATATATAAGAAACCAGATCACCGTATATAAAACAAGGTATATTGATGTATAAACAAGATCTCACCATATCCACAGCTCTATCATAGATGTGTTCAACCATTCATAACTAAACAACTCCAAAATATCTTTTATAAATATCTTGTTTTCGTATGATTGACCTGCATTAATACCTATGCATTAATATGTACGTATGCAAAACTTGTATTACGTATGCATTAATACGTATGCTAAACATGTATAAATAGATTGTTACCGTATAATTTACCTGCAACATCCTCCAGAATAGTAATAATTATAGGCCAATTTGTATCATGTTCGCCGATCCATACTGCCACACCCCTACAATTAGGACCTATCGAGGCGTGTAGGTCCCTTGGAAGCCAACTTGGTAGTCGAGGAGATGGAGGCCGAGATGTAGCGGGTCTCATATTTTTGACTTGTATATATAATTTCAGATCAATTGACTCATATATACAAACTAACAAATTGAAGTAATGGAAATTTATCATACAATATCATTATAGAGGACATCCACTTCGGGTCACAGTATCACTCCACCTACTGCTTCACCAAGAGTTTCAGCATCTGGGTGTGCATGAGGCAGTGCAAGATCTGTCCAGTCGGGGAGTACATGTATCAGGGTCACACGTACCACACCATCTGGTACTGAATACCCATGAAACATGCACCCTTTAAGGGGTGGGTAAGCCGACGCCTCTGCAACGATATATTCTTGACTTTTCAGTCGACATGGCTTCAACCCCTACAAATTTACATAAAGAATGTTATATGCATATATACACAAACATATCATCTTGAACAGACTAGCTATTATGTCATAAGAATACTTACAGAGGACGTGCTAGGTGGTGGATCTATAGGATTACTCCCGACCTCTATAGTACGAGCAGTAGGAGAAGAGTGGCCCGCCACATGTACAGTCTGAGTGGCAGTCTGAGATGCCTGCCACTTGCTAATTACTTCATGGAGTCTCTGATCAAGTACTTCCTCGACTTTCCTATTAATTAACGAATCTACCTATACATGGATAAAAGAAATGCTAGCTTCTGATTATTGAATTCCCTTTCGCAATAACATTCAAAAATAAGAGAATAGGTTACCTCAGCTTGTGAAAGTCCCACTTTTGGGACATGTTTGTGCTGGGATGGCCCAAAGAATGCTTTGATGCCCACACCAGTGCCTGCACCCCTAACACATCTAGGATGCTCTGGGTTACCCAGAGCAACTGTCAGTTCATCCCTTGTGCCCTGAGGGATGAACTTGCCTTCCTTCCTCTGCTCGTGCAGCTCCCGCTAATCACCATCAACAAAAATTAGTAAGTAATTAAACATAACAATAATCAATATCGATCGATTGCTCTAAGAGTTGATTTTTACCATTTTTGCAGCCGCCTCAACAATTGTGGGCTTCGGTATGTCTCCCTTCTTGTTTTGCCTCCCAGCTATCCATATATCATGGTGAGGAAGAGGTGCGAGAGCAGTAGTAGAGGACTCTACAGTCTCCTGAGTAGAAGTAGGCTGAGAAGACTCAACCTGAAGTCTTTGGCGAATGCCTGCATATCCTCTTGGACCCATTGTATGGTCATGCACATTGAGTGCATGCCTTGCTCTTTGTGCCTCACTGAGGGCCTAGTTAGTTAGCACATTGATTTAGTTAGTAACAATAAAGGTTAATCTTGAATAGGTGAATACTTAAAATTGTATATTAATTAAATTGGGAGTGGCGCTTAATACCTTGAATTCATCTATTTTTCTTTGGGTAATAAATGCCTCCCAGTCTTTGGGGTCCAGGTAGTTCCATTGCTTTGTGGCTTCCTTTTGCCTAAATTTATTTTTTAAAGAGAATACAAACAAAAATTATTAGTGTAGAGTTAGTGAAATAGTGATCAATGTCTAGAATTGGAAATCAATCAAGAACCTCTTATCAACATCACGTATGTAATCTCGGGTGAGATTGGTCCTATAGTTCCTCAGGACCCTCCCACAACATTGCATCACACATTTACGATGCAACTTTTCATCCAAATCAAATATGCCCTGCAAATTAAATAGAATTGCTATTAACTAGTATCCTAAAAATTAGTAATCTACACAAATAGAATTACAAATAATAATAACTCACACATAGTTCCTTCCATATGTGGTCTTTCTTCCCCTTAGGAACTTTATGCTAGGATTCTAGGATAGGACTGCAATGGCTGCGAGTAAGAACCCCATGATATGAAACAAATGAGTTGTGGTTCACTCCATATGGATTTCCTGCATGATCGAAATCCACAACCAATTTGGGTTCATTGCCCCTTTGCTGTATTAACTTGTTCATCATTGTGATGTCCCTCACTTTCTCAATTTTCTTTTGCTGCTCATCAAGTGTTGTAATTTCTTCAGGGTGTACATCACCAACCTAAAATTTGATAAAAGATACACTTACATAATATAATTATAAATGAACATATAGATAGAAACCTCAGGGATATATTCTTAAAACTTACATTGTCAGGCGGCGCAAGCACGTCCTCACCCTCACAATGATCATCAGTACTGTCATCATGGGAATTCTAAGCCATCTGAAATTTCACATTCAAATTATAAATTTCACATTGTAAAGTAACACTAACTGTAAAGTTCACATTGTAAAGTACACATTCACCTTGTAAAGTAATTCACATTGTAAAGTTCACATTCACATTGTAAAGTAATTCACATTGTAAAGTTCACATTCACATTGTAAAGTTCACATTCACATTGTAAAGTAATTCACATTCTAAAGTCCACATTCACATTGTAAAGTTCACATTGTAAAGTTCACATTCAAAAAAATAAAACATATAAAAAATATAAACATTGATGCCTCTAATATTGTGATATTTTATCAATTAACAATCCTTCATTGTGATCCCCGCGAACATACAAGTCATTGTGATCCCCAGCTTCAATGTTTGGTGGTGATGGCAACCCAATTGAGAATGGACTGGAGTCATCATACTTATCATAGAACTCTTCTTCATCTACATGATGTTTACTGAACTGTCTTTTACCATGAAGAACAACCAACCATTTATCATTTGCAGGATCATCGATATAAAATACTTGTTTCGCCTGTGATGCCAATATGAATGGTTCACCCTTCTCGCCAATCTTTTTCAAAGTTCACTAACATGAAACTGAATTTAACCACTATAACTCCTTTGTTGTTGTCAACCCAATTACATTTAAAGAGAGGAACTTTGAAATCTACATAGTCAAACTCCCATATGTCTCAAATGACACCGTAATATGACATTTTAGCTTCACGTGGACTCTTATCCTTTGCACTTGCAAAAAACAATGAAGACGCTTGAAGGATGACCTCACTATTTTAGATGACACTCTTATCATCTTGACACTTTGTGTAATACGAGAATCCATTTATGTCAAACACTTCATAAGACATAACATTCAATTTTGGTTTAAAGGCGAGGCATTTGATGGTTTCAGTAAGATTATATGGTGTTTGAGATAGTTGATGTAAGCCTTTATCTTTAAGCCACTTAATAAATGTCTTGCTATGCTATCTAGCAAGCCACATTGAATTGGATCGAGGATATTATCTCTTGATGAAATTGGTATGTTCCTCGATATAAACACTCACTTTGTCGATGATGTGTAAAATATACAAGTGACCTTGCTCCAACTGATCACGGCTGATTACTTTCACTCGTGATCCCAAAATTCCTTTGCCAAAATGCTCCTCAATATTCTTGTCATTCACAGGAGCGTCATTAGCACTTAGAAAGTCATTGCAAAAATCCATAAGCTCTCTCGCCACATAACCCTCAATAATACTCCCTTCAGGCCGATAACAATTTTGAACATCACCTTTAAAAATGCTCATGTATCGTTCAAAGGGATCCATCCAATGCAAGAAAACTGGTCCCAACATTTTCACTTCCCTAGTCAAGTGGACAACAAGATGTACCATGATATCAAAGACCGAAGGAGGAAAATACATCTCAAGATGACATAGGGTAACAACCACTTCTCTTTGAAATTTATTGAGAGTATCAGGGTCAACAACTTTTCTGCACAGACTGTTGAAAAAGAAACAAAGTCTGGTGATTGCAAACTGTACATGCTTTGACAATATAGATGGAATTTCCACGGGAAATATTTGTTGCATTAGAGTGTAACAATCATGAGATTTAAGACCTATTAACTTTAGATCTTTCATTGATACCAATGTACAGATGTTGGATGAGTAACCCTGTGGCACCTTAACATTTACCAAGCATTCACAAAAAGCTTTCTTCTCATATAGGACATGCTTTAGATCCTTTGATACTATATCCAGACTAATTCCCATAGGTTGGAAAGTCATTCACAGTGCAAAACAACATAGTGTGCAAACGAAATGTCTCTCTTCGTGAAGCATCATAGGTCATCACACCTTCATCCCAGAGCTTCTTCAAGTCATCAATCATAGGTTCAAGATAAATGTCGATATCATTTCTAGATTGTTTAGGACCCGATATCAAAGACGACAACATAACATACTTATTTTTCATACACAACCAGGGAGGAAGATTGTATATAACAAGCATAATTGGCCAAGTGCTATGTTGGCTGCTCAATGTCCTGTACGGATTCATCCCATCGGTACAAAGCCCAAGTCTTAGATTCCTGTCTTCTTCACCGAATTCAGGGTACAATAAATCAATCTTCTTCCACTGTGGGGAATCAAACACATTTCATAGGATCCCATTATTATTTTTCTTAACATTTGCATGCCACCTCAAATTCTTCACATCTATAGGATTGGCAAACAAGCGTTGAAATCGTGGTATTATAGGTAGATACCACATCACCTTGGAAGGAGAACCAGTTTTGGACTCCCCCAAAGTCATCAATTTATACCTTGACGCACCACATTTCAGACAATCTTTCAAATCCTCATAGTCCTTTTGATACACAATCATTCGGGCATGCGTGTATCTTCTTGGTCTCCATTCCCATTGGTCACAACAATTTCTTTAACCGATATGTTGAGATTGGAAGCTCGTTTCCTTCAGGAAGAATTTATTACAACAAAGACAACAATGATGTGAAGCTTTTGTCGCTCCATCGATTGTTAGCTTTCAGTTTATACAATCTCAACACAGTGCTAAGCTTCGTAAACTTACAACTTGTGTATAATGGTATCTCAGCATCATGCACAATGTTTCTAAACATGGGAGGTGGATCGGTGTGCTCTACCCCACAACTGTCTAGCATTGCATCAACGATGTCTACTGGAACTGGTTCGTTCACATCTACGTCGTCGAAGGTAATTTCTTCTTCTACACAAGCACTGCTATCGACATCCACTGATTTCAGGTTTGAAATCTCTCCATGTCAGTGCCATTCTGTATAGCCTTGTACAATCCCATTGTACATGACATGACTTTTGATTTCGTCACCAGTGCTGACTTTCAAGTTGTTACCGCAATGCCTACATTGACAGTAGAACCTATCTCCAGGTTGTTTCCTATGTTCCTCACCAAATCTAATAAACTGGTCAAGACCAGAAATAAACTCAGGGGTGTAGTGATTTGGAATGGACATTCATGATCTATCCATTCTATGATCAAAGAGAAAACAAGTATATGTTAGAACAAGATTAGGGTCTAGGGTTAAAAGATTAGGGTTTATGGTTAAAATTTTAGAGTTTAAGGTCTTATATATAATTAATGGTTAAAACATCCTAAGTGAGATTAGGTGTTCAAAAATAGTCCCAAACCGGGGACTATCCAAGATTTACTCCTAATGAGTAAATCTTAGATGGGTTTCTAGGCCAAAAAATACATGTGCTGTCATTCTTATATATAATAAATGTGTACCACCTATCGCATTCTTGAACACCTAATCTCACTAGTAAGTGTATAATGTGTATTGGGTTTTCATGAAAATTTTGGCAACATTTCCCCACTATTCTCCAAGTACATACGTACTTAGAGAACAAAGGGGAAAATGCTACCGAATTTTTTTTGAAAATCCAATACACATTATACACTTACATCCTAAGTGAGATTAGGTGTTCAAGAACAGTCCCAAACCGGGGACTATCCAAGATTTACTCCCAATGAGTAAATCTTGGACGAGTTTCTAGGCCAACAAATACATGTGCTGTCATTCTTATGTATAATATATGTATATAAACTACAAGCAACATGGTTAACCCTAATCTATAGAGCATTATTAAATAATAAATCAAGAAATCAATAGTTTAAAACATGCAATAATTCACAATGCAATGTTATAAACTACATGCAACATGGTTAATCCCCATGCTCTAGTAGACAGACTAACCTTAAATATAGTGATGTATAAGAGATTAAGAAAAAAATTTCTTAGGTAAGAGTAAGATGAAGCTCATTGATAATATAGAAAAGGGGGGGACGGGTGGGGCTGACCTTGGGTCCTTAGTTGATATTACATCAATGTACTACTAATTTCCAAGATAGGATAGATGAGACTAGAGTTCATATTAGATGAAAAAATAACAACTTAGGAAAAAGTCCATCACTAAAGTCCCAAACTCAACATATATGCACAATTAGCATCAAATATAGGACAAAAAGGTAGATTAGAACCCTAATTTACTCAAACATGTATAAAAATTACCCTAATGACAAAAGGGCTAGAAATATTTACTATACATTATATGTAGCCCTAATCATCATATTTAACATACTACGTTATTATGAACATCCAAATCAGATTAAGATCATACTATGTTATAACCATTGGTTTAATAACCCTATTTCCGCATGTACATGATTATCAACTTTAAAACCATATAATTTATTGAAATCATTCTAATTCAATTTAAGATGTTGGGATCACATAATTATATACTGACATCAGAATATATACAAAAATCATAATTAACATGATTAACAACATGCTCAGCAAACTAGGGTTTTCTTGAATAATCATCTAATATTCTTGTACTAACTATACCTTTGTAACAAGAAGAATAATAGAGCTTTAAGTATATTTTATTCACAATCTATGCATTTTTTTGATCAAAACCATATATGTTAATATGTCTATAATTGGAGTTAGCATTCATTTCCTACATTATTGGCAATATTACTGTGAATATGACCAGCCAATGGTGGTCGGGCATGAGCAGTGTACCTTGAGGGAGGAGGAAGAAGAGGAGGAAGAAGGCCTTCGTGACGGCACCGACGGCAAATAAGCGCACAGGAGCTGTGGTCAGAGCAGCTTTGGAGAGCAGGGAGCAGAGAGCGTAGGTAGCAGGCCTAGGAGAGCCATGACCAGCCCGGAGAGCAGTAGGTGCGAGCAACGAGGAGGTGAGGAGCTCTAGAGAGCAACGACACCGACCAGTAGGTGTAGAGTAGGTGTGGCAGCAGAAGAGAACGGCGGTAGCTAGGGCGCCAGTGAGCACAAAGGGGATGATGAGTAGAGAGGGCGAGCAGAGATGGAGGGTGGCGAGCAGAGATGGAGGGCGGCGATCGGCGAGCAGAGAGGGCCTTCATGGCGGCAGGCGGCCTGGAGAGCAGTGACCGAAGCACCAACAAATAGTGGCGGCAGAGGCGAGCGGCAGCACAGGAGCATCTAGCGGTGGTGAGCAGAGGAACCGCCGGAGGCTAAAACCCTCAATCGGAGAATGAATGTAACAAAAGGAAAGGGGAAAGTCTGGCTTGCGCGGGTGCAATTAAGTTAACCATAGGCGTCAGTTATTAGAAGAAACCGCCGCTGAAAACTATTGGTGTCGGTTACCAACAACAAACATACACTTATATTCGATTATAGTCATCGGTTCAAACCAGAAAAACTGAGGTATATATATATGCTGACAAAAATAAATGTTCTCAAATTAAGACCATAGTCGTCGGTTTCCTTGTAAAAAGCGACGCTATATGGTGTTGAAAATTTTCGCGGTTAAACGTGTGAAAACACATCGGCGTCAGTGACTGTAAGAAAACCGACAAAAGAAATTGGTCAAATTTCTATTTTTCATAAAAACATTAGTCGTCGGTTTCTTTGTTCATAACCAACGTTGAATGTTAAATTTTGGAGGTAATTTTTTTCACTCGAAAAATTGGATTTGGCGGTCAATTTTTAGCGCCGATTTGTTATTTGGTAACCGACGCTAAATAAAAAGAAATACCCATGTCTGGTCTCCCTTCATAGATAGATGTCAGTTTCGTTTTTTAACTGACACTGTACTGATTTGGCGTCGGTTGTTGTATACAACCGACACCTTTAAATGTGACGTTATAAGCCATTTATGTAGTAGTGCATGGCCAAGGAGCTCGCCCCTCCAAGCTCCATGGTAGTCTTCCTTAGCTCCCAAAGCTCCCATGCTCATCCCAACAGGAAGGGGGGAGGAAGGTGGAATAAAAGGATCACTTGGATAAGGTGGAAGGGAGTTATATACACCAAGGAAGAGAGAGGTATCAAGGGAGAGGTGTCATAACCACATAAACCAAGGTGCCACTTTCTCTTGAACTTAACGCCACATGTTGCCACCCTAGCAGGTCATGCACGGCCTAGTGATACACTCTAGAATGTGTATCATGCAGCTGGGCAACTGCCATGGCTGATACACCCCTCTTGGGCGACATACCTCCAAGCCCTAGCCAATATACTAAAGGACAAGGTGGCATATGCGACACACATATGTTATAAAGATCATATAGAGATGTCACTCCTCGTCAAACATCCAAACAAGGAACCCCAACATCCATACTTGTCCTAGGTGATGCCAAATATAAGAAAGAAGACTCTAGAGTTGATAAATTGCATACTGACCCTCCACTTTGGGTAATTTGCAATTTACACCAAAACTAGCACATAAAGCACAAGCATCAACCAATCAAGCTCAAACTTACAACATAGGTAGTCCACAAGGCGCCCCACAACATTATTCGCTTTCTAATGATGCTAGAGAACTAAATGAATTCTCTACATGTGACATATTGCAATATAACCCCTTACTTTGGGTAAATTGCACTTTAGTGCAAAACAAGCAAACATTGCTCAAACAACATCCAAACGGGACCAAACTGGAAACATGAGCTTGTCACATGATATCAAAACATCTTAAGAGATTAGATTAAGGTTATAAGCACCTTTCATAAGCAAAGCAAAGAGGGTTAGCCCAAAACATGGGTCAGGGTCCTTACATATTTACTTAGAAGGGGGATTACAATCAATTGAATGGAATATGCACCTTAACATGGGGTTGATTTGAGGTTGTAAAAAGGAGTGTAAATTTAGTACTAAAAATGGGAGAACATATCCTCCTACATATAAGAGTGAGGCCACTGAATCAATTTGATATTGTTTGAATGAAATCAAGGATCACTAGACTGAAGGTGACTGGAGCACTCTCACGATGGTAGGGCTATGCGGCCGCGGTGGCAATCGTAGTGTCTCGGGGGTAGGATGGTCAGACCCTTGGCAATCATTAGATACCCACATTCATAATGGTACTGAAGCTATTCCACCCATTGTACCAACTTTCAGAGATGATACTACAATGGACGCAACTGGGGCTCCCCAATCACAACCCATGTGTTCCTATAAAGACACTATCTATGGGCGTTCAACCAAAGCACCTACTTCCCTCATACAAGTATCCCTAGATCTGCTGACAATGGCAGACATCAGAATTGAACAAGTCGGGAGCATCCTATCCATCAATATCAATGCAGCAACCCTACCCCCATTGGAACCTTAGAAATAAGCTGTAATCATCAAGGTCATAGGTACCAATGTCAACTTCAATGCTCTCATGAACTGGATCTCCATGTTGTGGCAACTAACGAATTCCTACAAAGCAATTGATCTTGACAAAGGTTATTATTTTATCAAATTGGCCAACAATGAGGACTTTATTCATGCCATGACTGGCGATCCATGGATGATCTTCAATTGCAACTTGTATGTTCAATAGTGGTCAAAGGAGTTTTGGCCCTCAGATCCAATTCCTTGAAAACTAGTAGTTTGGGAAAGTATTGTTGACATATCGGTTTATTTGTTTCAGAACCAGCTCCTATAAAGCATTGAAGACCTGATGGGGAAGATGATTAAAATCGATACCACTATCCAGTCAGGGAACCATGGTAAGTTCACACATTTAGGTTGAAGTGGACACCTCAAAACCCCTTCTCTAGGCTATCATGCTTAATGGGGAGCGGTACATGCTTGAGCATGATAATCTCCCCTCATTCTGTATGAGATGTGGTCGCCTTGTCCATGCAGTAGTTGACTGCACCTTTATCCCAAACTTCCCCAGAGTGGATCGATCTACATCATGGAGCACCCCTCTATCTATCCCTTCCCCCAACATAGAAGAGATTCATGCCAAGATGCCAGAAAAGAAAAACCCTGACATGAGGAAGACACACGCTCAGCCTGATATAATTCCTAAAGATCATCAAGCAGTGCCTCAGGTGGAAAATACAACGAAGCAAGCAACAGGAACCACTATCCCCCATGTTGAAAATCTGGGCTAGGGAGAGTGGGAAATGGTAAAGAGTCGTTAGCAAAAAAAAAGCATGTGCAACAACATGCAGTGAATATTGCTCAGACCCATGGTCGTCCACCCCAAGTGCCAAATATTGTGCCTGATGCAAAGACCCAGGTCAATGGTAATACATCAGTAGTGCTTGTGGATGATGAAACCTGTGAAGGCAGGACCAACAAAGCTCTTCGCGACTACTTCTGATTCCAAGCTAGCGACTCCAATCTATCATCCTCAGCTCAATCAGGCTTTAGTTTAGGGAATAGCAAAAGAAGTAGCGGTGTTATTCTTCACAATAGGAGGATAGTTTATCAAATTTTTAGTCATGGCTATGAATGCAAGAAAGGAAATCTTACACTGATCATAGGCAATGTTGATTTCAACAAAAACACAAAGAAGTCACTAACCTTTAAACAATGATGATCTAGGAGACTTGATGGAGATGTCAACTGAGGCCTCTGACCTTCTCACTGCCATCAATTAATGATCCCTTTGGCCCCCTCCCTACTATCTTTTAATGACTAACATCATTTGTTGGAATGTCCAAGGAGCTAGCTCCAAGGACAAATTGAATCTTCTCAAAGAATTCAAAAAGAGGTACAAACTCCACATATTGATTATTTTAGAACCACATTGCAGTGCTGACAATGTCATCAAGAAGCTCGGATACACCTCTTCTCATAGAGTAGAAGCACTGGGCTTTTTAGGTGGTATTTGGGTCCTATGGGACAATCACAAATGCACCATTGATATCTTATGAAGGCATCACCAATACGTCCAGTGTCATATCAATAACTCATGATTAGTCACTTTTGTTTACAGGAGCCCTAATCCCCAAAAGAGGGACTTACTCTGGGCTTTGGTGGGTGACTTTAATACAATGCTCAAAATTTCTAAAAAATAAGGTGGGCAGAGATTCGGTCATCCCACAAACATGAAATTCAATTTAGTCCTTCTCTCTTCTGGCTTGAAAGACATGAAAGATTTTGGGAACTAATTCACATTTAAAAAGGGTTATCTTCTTGAAAAACTTGATCGAGTTATTGCTGATCTTGATTGACTGTCAGCGGAAGATGAGATGGACATCAACGTCTTGCCATGTATCCATAGCGACCATATCCTATCTTGATAGTGGGGTGGCACAACTTGTAGAAGCATGTGCATCATTTCAAAACTAAAATGAGTTGGAGTCTCATCCTATCTTTCAAGACTGAACTCCTCCCCACCTAGGATGGATTGCTGCCCTTCCTTGATGTGCTCCCTGTATTCCAGTCATCGACGATCAAATGGGAAGTCAAGCATATTAATGAACAACATAAGCAAAAGGAAACCATTCTACACAAGCTTGATAAATTCCAGGTACATCCTCATTACTCTACCTCCATTCCTAAACAACTTTTCTCCATAAAACTTCAGGAACAACTCAATGTGATCCTATTATGTGAGGAAGCTGATGCAGCAACAACTCAATATCAATTGGCTCCAATACGGTGACGACAACAACAAGTTCTTTCATTCCCATGTCAAATCTCACCAACATCACAATAAAATTTTAGACTCTGTGATATAAATGGATCATGGATCTCCACACCAACAATTTTGAAGAATCACATGCAAGATTTCTTCTATAATCTTCTCAGCCCCGAAGCATCGCCGTATCCCTATAAAACAACTATTATCCAGTACATGGGTAATTTCTCGGCCATTCGTCATGCTCACCAGCTTGGGATGGTGCGTGATGCAGATGAAATTAAAAGGGTCCTCTTTCAGATGACATCTCCCAAGGCACTTGGACCAGATGACATCCACAATGAATTTGTGCAGATGCATTGGAGCATGTCGGCGGCTCAGTTGTATCCACCATATGAGAGGCATTCCTTACCATCAGGATTGATTCATGCCTAGTTGATTCCTTGATAGTTCTTATTTCCAAATGCACCACTCCATAAATTTGTTTGGACCTATGCCCAATCTCACTTAACATATGTTGTTTCAAGCTCATATCAAAAATAATCATTGAACAACTAAAGCCTGATTTGAATGGTTGGGTTTCAGTAAACTAGTCTAGTTTCATTCTGAGCAAACACATTAGTGGCAACATTCTCCTCACCCAAGAAGTTGTCCACTCTATGAAGACTATGCGTGGCAAGAAGAAATGGGTGGCTATCAAAACTTGATCTTTTCAATGATTTTGATCGCATGACCTGGCCTTTCATTGAAGACACGATCTAAAAGATGGGTTTTCTTAACAATCTCTATGTGATGATTATGCAAATAATATCCACAGGTCACATCTCCATATCGTGGGAAGGTTCTAATCTGGAGCCATTAAAGTCCATCAAGGGGGTTCGCCAAGGTGACCCAATCAGCCCATACATCTTTGTCTTATGCATGGAATGGCTTAGTTAATCCATATCCAACGTTATCACAGTAGGCAATTGGAACCCCATCATGTTGTCCAGGAATCGAGCTCCTTTGTCTGATGTAATGTTTGCAGATAATATCCTCCTTATGGATGAGGTCTCAAATTCACAAGCATCTACCATGAAGAAGATTCTGAAGGAATTTGCCTCTCTCTCAGGTCAAATTATCTCTAGAGAGAAGTCCCACTGCTACTTCTCCCCTAACACATCAGTCGCTGAAAAGAATTCTTTCTTCCATCTACTGGGTATCTCTAGCACCACAAATTTGGGGCGATATCTGGGTGTCCCTATTCTTCACCACTAACTCAATAAAAAGACCATTCATCTATACTATAGTCCATTAGAAACAACATGGATAGCTGGTCAGCTCGTCATCTTTCCCTTGTCAGCCATATCACCTTGGCTAAGAGCTCATTACAAATAATTCCATCCTATACAATGCAAATTGTGAAGTTGTCTCCCATACTATGTGATGATATTAACAATCACATTTGATAGTTCATATTGTCAGGCAGACACTAGAAGAAAAAAATTTCTCTTGTATCTTGGAAAAAGATTTCCAAACCAAAGGAGATAGGTGGTTTGGTTTTGAAGGATACAAGAGTTCAAAACTCTGCTTTGATGTTGAAGAATGTGTGGAAATTCATGAACAACCAAACTAGTCTATGGGTCTGCATAATGAAAGACAAGTATATGAGGAGTGGTGTTCTCACCAAACATCCTTTCTCTCTTGCATGATCCTTCATTAAAAGCCACCTCCCATAGCTTGAAGCTTTCTTCCACAAAACCATCAACTCTGGGTCTAATACCAATGTATGGTGCGACAAATGTCTTATGGGGAAATCCATCCTAGACATCGCCCCTAACGCCATTACCCCGAGACCCTATAGGACCTCACGATATCCTCTTTGGCCTAGGTTGAGGACAGTTGGGACTTGTATTTTATCCACACCTATCTTCCACCATCATCATGGAAGCTCATACAAAACACTATTGTTCCCTCATAACATACTAGTTTGGACACTTGGTCCTGGCCACTAGAAGCTAGTGGATAATTCTCTGCTAGGACAACTTACTCCTAGTTGAGGTCTCTTCCCTCACCTTTTCCCTCTAATAATTGGAAGGCCATCTGGAAAATTCCAATACACTGAAATATAAAACCTTTCTATGTCTGTTCAAGAATCACTCCATCCTCACCAATGTGGAGAAAGCCCGTTGACACATCATTGAAGATGATACCTGCCCCATTTGCAAAAATGAAGCAGATACCCTGAGCCATTGCCTGCGTGATTTCCTAACTAGTCAGTAGGTTTAGAACCTCCAGGAAAGGAATGAAACCTTCTTCAACCTGCCTAAAATGGAATGGATAGATCATATTTTACTCACCAAGGATAATCCTGAATAGACCATCCTTCGTTGTATTGGGTGTTGGTTCGTATGGGAAGCACCAAATGAGTTTGTCCATGCCAAAAAACAACAACCTCCCTCAGTGACAACAACGTTTATTAGATAGAGAGACAAGGCTATTTCATAGGCCAGCAAGGGTCCAAATACTCCTCCTACTTGCCCAAGTAAAGCTACCACTTGTCCACCTCTTGGCTGCCAACAACTGATCTTTGTCGATGCCACATTCTAGTACCACTCACTGAAAATGGGCATTGGTATCCACGCCACAGATAAGTCTGGGAAATGTATTCTAGGCAGTGGTTGCTCAGGATTTGCCACCTCTGCCCTTGAAGCTGAGATAAAAGGTATCATCCATGTAGTAAAGCTCTGTGTTGATAAAAACTAGTCATCTCTGGTCTTCTTTACTGACTCCTTCTTGGCAGTTAACATCCTAAGGATAGAAGAATCATCACCAATATGCTTGATCCCCTGAGAAGAGAGTTTTACCACACTCTCTCTTCACTTCCCGATGCCCATCTCTCCTTTATTCTGCGCAAGCACAACATGGTGACAGACAATATAGCAAAGCACTGCATGTATTCTTCCATCTCCTTCACTTTCTATCAGGATAAACCTGGTTGGTTGTCTAGAGACATTGATATTAAACCCTCTTCTATCTGGACCGTAGTAGAGAACATGATGAATAATAACTAATCTCTATGCTTTGAAAAAAAAGATTGAGGCCACTTAAGTGGGTTGTCGGATCCCCACTTAAGTGTGAGTCTAAGAGAAGGAGAAGAGTGGAAACAACCATATAAAATATACCAACAAACCCCCTCATGTTGGAGAGTAAATTTACACATATGTACTACATGTGTCAGACATGCATGACACATCTCTCACCATTACAAAATACACATGTGCATGGTTAGATTTATGTTTAAGATCTAAAACAAATTTATGGGTCGTGTTACTCATGCTAATAGGAGGCTCTCATAGTCAAATATGAAAAACTCCTCATCCTCAATAGCGATATTTTACCCATTCTTGTCAGGCTAGCCCAGGTTGACGATACTTCTATAATGTGAGGTATGAAGTACACCTCGGTCAACACTCAATTCTCATGTTTCTTGCATTAGAACATAACGACACTTTTGTCATAGATCTCAATCACTAATCCATTTCGAGACTGCATGAACCCATTTTCATGTTTATCACGTAATGTGAATATCACCCTTAATTTGGTTATTTTATTGCGCATGCCTTGTCCAGGTACCACATGTCATCATAAGAATCAACATGGATCACCTTCTCTTTTTTAATCATCTACAATGTGGATGAGGTCATGGTGCTCATCCATGTGTAATGTGGATCGTTTTCTTTCTTTCGCATTAGGTTTACCTCCTCCTTGTTTTTACACTGGGGCTTTCAACACTCCTTAGAGAAGTTACATATCATGTTTTATTTGTACCACTTTACTTTAGACATATCTTGGACACCACTGGAGTTTGCTCCATCTTTATCATCATGGGTATTGTTCCTATGTCCATGCTTCTTATTGTGGTGATGGTTTCCACCACCATTGTCGGTGATCTTGTTGCTTCTAGAGGAGTTTCCTCCTTATTCCCTCTTTTGTGATCATGTCAAACACTCATTGGTGAGAAGAAGATGGCCACCTATGCCCCTAGCTATTCAATTATGTAGTGCTATGCTACCAATCACAATCAACCAGTGAGTTATTTGATTGACACAATGCTCATGTCAAATACTGTCCCAATCAAAATCTTGACCTGAATACACCATGGTGGTACTACATGGAGGAATTTTGGCATCACCTTCTATCCCTCCAATGTGTCATCAAGAATCTAAAGATTATTGGAGATCCCTATGATTCTCATGGATAACTCATCCACAAATCACCATTCTTGAATGCAATATCCTCAAACTCCTTGTGGAGCTTTTATGTGTTTTCCTCATGAAGGCACTCAACACCCATCTATGTGGTCTTCATGACATCGCATTCTTGTTTGGCCTTGTCCTTGACTACCAGGTATGACAAGATTTCTTGAGGAACTACTCAAAGAATAGAAGATAGTGTTAACCAATCATCATGGTAGCTTGTGACTCCTAGTTGAATCGCGTCCCATAAGCCTAGAGCTTGTATATTCAACAACCTTCTCTTGCTCCAATGTGTCACCAAGAATACCAAGATTGTTGTAGAGCCATGTGATCCTCATGGGTAAATTATCCACAAATTCACCATCTTTCAATCCAAAATTGTAAAAATACTTGTAAAGCTTCTATGCATTTTCCTTGAGACATGTGCTCGATGCCCATCTACATGGTCTTCATGACATCCAATGCTTGTTTGGTTGTGTCCTTCACTTCCAGGGTTGAAAACATTTCAGGAAACACTACCCATGGATAGCAGAGAGCACCAATCAGTAATCACTAGTAGTCCATGAGTCATGGTCAATCATATCCCATAAGCCTTGATCTTGTACATTCAACCATCATTGTGTTTCACCAAGAATCCAAAGATCATTGGCGAGCCATGTGATTCTCATTGAGAAATCATTAACAAATTCACCATCCTTGAATGTGACGTCCTCAAACTCCTTGATAAGGTTTTGTGTGTTTTCCTTGTGAATTTTCTCAATGCCCATCCACACGGTCTTTACAAAATTCCACGCTTGTTTGGTCGTGTTCTTCATTACCATAGTTGACATCATATCTAATGCCACCACCCAGAGGATAGAAGAGGCACCAATCTATCATCAAGGTAATCCACAATCTTTGGTTTAATCACATTACATAATCTCTCAGTCTGTAGATTCAACAATCATCTCTTCCTCCAATGTGTCATTAAGAGTCTGAAGATTGTTGGT
The DNA here is from genome assembly GCA_963693085.1 of Alisma plantago-aquatica. Taxonomy (NCBI): domain Eukaryota; kingdom Viridiplantae; phylum Streptophyta; class Magnoliopsida; order Alismatales; family Alismataceae; genus Alisma; species Alisma plantago-aquatica. The sequence continues at coordinate 1,133,995,277 of OY856409.1, read as the reverse complement.
GAGCCACATTATCCTCATGAAGAAATCATCAACGAATCAACTACCCTTGAACACAATTTCCTCAAAATCCTTGGAAAGTTTATGTGCACGTGCCTCATGAATGCACTTGAAGCCTCATCCAAGTGGTCATCACGTAATCCCATGTTATGTGTAATTTACTACCATGATTGCCAACATCTCTAGTGGCCTTTCCCAAAGGATACAAGAGAGTGCTAAAGATAGTCATGGTAGTTCACAACTCTTTGTTTAGTCGCATCCCATAAGCCCTAATCTTGCAAATGCAATGACCTTCTCTTCCTCCAATGTGTCACCAATAATTAAAGGATTGATGGTGAGCCCTATGATTCACATGTAGAAATAGCCCATTGATTCATTGTCCTTGAATGATACTCCTCAAATTCCTTGCAAAGATTCTATATGTTTTCCTCATGAATACACTTGACACCCATTTGCATAGTTTTTATGACATTCCATTCTTGTTTGGCTATGTCCTTCATTGCCAAGGGTTGCCATCATGTCCAATAGAACCACCCATAGAATAGCATAGAGAGACAATCAGTCATCAGATTAGTCTATGATCCCCATTCAATCACATCCTAGAATCCTTACGCATGCATATTCAATGACCTTTTCTTCCTCCAATGTGTCACCAAGTATCCTATGGTTGTTGAAGACCATGTGATTCTTATGAAGAAAACAACCACAAATTCTCCATTCTTGAACGTGGTGTCCCTCAAACTCCTTGCCAAGTCTTTTTGTTTGTACTAGGATGCACTCGGCACCCATCAACATCATTTTTAGAGAATCCAATGCTTATTCTTCCATCTCCTTCACTTGTAAGGTTCACCAACTCTCGGTGGAACCACTTAAAGAATAGTAGAGAGTACCAATCACTCATCCTAATAGTCCACAATCTCTAGTTCAATCACATCCCATTATCCCGGAGCCTAGAGGTTCAATGAACTTCTCTTCCTATAATGTGTCACCAAAAATCCAAAGATTGTTTTCCATGTGATTCTTATGGAGAAATAGTCCATGGGTTCATCATCCTTAAAGGTGATGCCCTCAAAATCCTTGTGAATATTCTATGTGTTTGACTCTCAGACGCACTCGACGCCTTTCTACATGGTCAACACAACATCTCACACTATTTTGGAGGTGTCCTTCACTTCCAGGTTGACTGCATTTATGACAACATTCCATGAAGTAGAATAGAGAGTGTCAATCAATTGTTGTATTAGTCTGTGATCCCTAATTCAATTAAGTCTCATAAGATATGAGAATACAAATTCAACAACCTTCTCTTCCTCCAACGTGCAACTAGCTATCTGAAGATTGTTGGGGAGACATGTGATTTTCATGAAGAAATCATCCACTGATTCATCATCCTTGAATGTTATATCCTCCAACTCCTTGTGAATCTTATGCATGTTTGCCTCTATAACGTTCTTGATGCCTATCTGCATGGTCTTCACATCATCCAAAACTTGTTTGACCATGTCCTTCATTTCCAAGGTTAGCAACATCTTGGACATAACTTCCTGGAGGATAGGAGAGAGTGCCACTCAGTCATTGCACTAGTTCACAATCAATTATTCAATCACATCCCATAAGCCATGAGCATGCAAATTTAATGACCTTCTGTTCCTCTAGTGTGACACAAAGAATCAGAAGATTGTTGGCAAGCCCTATGATTCTCATGGATAATTCATCCACAGATTCGATATCCATGAATGTGGTGTCCTTAAATCTCTGTGAAGAATTTATGCATTTGTGTTGCTAATGCACTTAGCACCCATCCACATGATCTTCATGATATCAAACACTTATTTGGTTGTATCCTACACTACCATGATTGACAACATACTAGGCAACAACACTCAGAGGATAGCAGAGAGTGCCAATTGATCACCATAGTAGCTCATGATCCCTGGTTCAGTTGTGGCTCATAATTTCTAAACACCAATTAATTTCTTTGCAAATGTGTTCAACTACCATATTCATGGTATTTATGGAATCTTGTGCTTATTTGACCCTATCCTTCACTACCAAGGTTGATATCATCTTTTTATGAACAATCTAGTGGATAGTAGAGAGGATTGTAGAGAATGCCAATAATCATCACAATAGTCTACCATATGTGGTTCAATTATTTATCATATGACCTATGTCTATAAATTCCATGACCTTATCTTCCTCTAAAGTGTAACCATGGATATGGAGATCATTGAAGAGCACTATGATTCTCTTGGAGAAATTAGCCATTAATTCACTATCATTAAATGCAATGTCCTTGTACTCCTTTAGAAGCTTTTGTGCATTTGCCTTGCAGACATGATCAATGCCCATCCGCATGGTCTTCACAACATCCTACACTTGCTTGACCATGAGCTTCACTATCAAGGTTGATAGTGTAAGGACCCTGACCTTCGTTTTGGGCTTACCCTGTTTGTTTTGTCTAAACCTTGTGCTTGGTTCCTTGCTAATCACCTTTAGTGGTGATTAGGGTTTTCTTGTGCTTTGTTGAGAATTGGAGGTGCTACTTGCAAAATAACCTGAGTTAGGGTTGAAGAAAAAGTTTGTCACCTAGAGAGATGTCTTTCTCTCTCTTTTCTTCCTCTAGAGTTGAGAGGTAGGTTTGGGCTCGTGCCTTGAGTTGCCTTGGGCTTTGTTGAAGCTTTGATGGGCTTGGTTGAGCCTTGCCTTGCTTTATGGAACCTTATATCGAGCAAGAGGGTTTTGTGTCGCCCATGGCGGTGTCGCCCATGGGTGTGTCGGACAAGGTGGTGGTGGTGTGTCGACCTTTGACCTTGTTTGACCTCCTTGCTTTGGTTGTGTCACCCTAGCTTGGACATGTGGCCGAACCTTGGTTGAGTAGTGGCATGGCATGTGCATGTGTTTTGCAAGGTGGTAAAACGTGTGGACAAGTGTCCCTTGGTAAGGTGACACCTTGCCTTGGTTTAACCTTGACCCTCATCTATATATGCTTTGCCTTTCTCTTCCTTAGGAACCCTTTATCTCTTTTTTGCTCCTCTCTTCATTGTGTGCACGATACACCTCTGCCTTGCAACCTTGGTGACTGATCCCCTTTGAAGGAGTTCTCTTCTTCTTCCTCTAAGCTTGGTGGCCGAACCCTAGGTGGGTCTTGTTCTTTGGTGGCCGAAGTGGTGTGCTTGGAGCTAGGAGCTTAAAGATTGGAGCTTTGGATCTTGAGGAGTTTGCTTAAGATGGGTTACATAACTTCTAACCCTAGCTATACTACCTTATCTATGTTGCATGTTCATATATGTTGAAAATCAGCCATGCATGTTATGTATCTTGCTCTAGTACATGTTGTTGATCTTATGGATATAGTGAGCATGATGTTGTTGAGGTTTATATGCCTTTGGATCTAGTTGGCCAAACCATAGTTGGGGCTTTCTTGTTGAGCAACACCCCTTGCTCTCCTTAGTTCTTGAGAAGTGAGTTTGAGCTCTAGTGATGTGGGAAATACCCCTCTCCCGTTTAAGTTGAGAGGTGAGTCTACATCTTAGTTGCTTGAGCAACACCATCCTCTCACCATGGATTTGAGAGGTGAACTTTTGAATAGATGATGACCTATGTTGAGGTGGATCCTTGTGGTTGCCCAATTTGTGATAGAGGTTGTGCAAAACCCCTCTCTCTTAGTTGTTGAGAGGTGAGGCGATCTTCTTGATCAATTAGGGTTTGGTGCCCTTGTTATTGAGGTTGATGGTGACCTTGTTGGGTTGTGCCTTGCACAATATGCCTTGGAATAATGATGCCTGATAACCTTCTAGCCTTGGGTTGTAACCTTGGTTGTTACACCTAGTTGGGTTTGGTTGATGCTCGATATGGTTTCCTTGGTCGACACTTAGTGGAGATGGAGCTTGGGGCGTTACACCTTGAGCTTGTGCTCTGAACGAAACACTCTGAAGTAAGGTTGCACGATTCCCTCCCCTTGCCTTGTGTTGGTCTTGGACGACATGCTTTGTTGAGCCTTGGTGGCTTGATGCCCGGTATGCCTTGGACGAGATGACCCTTGTCTTGGATGTGCTTTGACCGATATGATGTCTAATAGCTTTCCTTGTTTTGGGCAATATAAAGTATTCTTGTGATGCCTGATATGATGGTTGTATAGAGAACCCTAGATGGTGCCTTAGTGGTGGCTGATATGAGTAGCTTGATCTAGATGGATGTTAGGTCTGTGTCGATCAGGGGGTTGTGTTGCCCGACGCACCCCTAGTGGAGTTGGTAGAGATGATGCTTATTTAGCCAGCTAGTCCATGCACAATATGGCACCTTGGGCGATAGGATGTCATGGTCGATATGAAGGACTCTTGGATGACATGGAGATGGTTGTGCATAGAGGCTCCTTGGGCGTTATATCCACTTGGCCAATAGGCTTGGGTGAGGGTAGTCACCCTGCCTGATGCTACATATCGTGAGGGTTGTAGGAGTTTTAGTGAGGGTTCTGATGACTCGGAATGTATATGGCTTATAATAATAACACAAGTGATATGAGGTAATCACCTTGAATCCTGCAAATATGATGATGAGTTAAAATGACAGGTTGTGAACTAGGAAGCTTGGAAGCATATGAAGTTGCTTCACATGATGATGTGACCCATGCCTATGGTCACATGTATAAGGCATAATATATGCTCATGATTAATAATGATACCATGAATGATAAAGCTTATAATCATAGATGTTACTCTATACTTGATAGCATGATCATTCTATTAATCCATGATGGCTTTAGTTATCTCTATGAATGTGTATACTAACCATGCAGGTATTTCATGTGGATTCATAGCCTGGTAAGAGCTATGAGACATATGCGCTGGAATAGCACCATGTGGTAATGTGGCAACAAGTTGATAGGTCTGAGGACCTGATATAAGGCTGAGTGCCTAGTTGAGATGTTATCCTCTGATGATGATATAAGGGATGCGTTCCCAGGATGCTGATGCATGATTATGATGCCTTGAGTGGTAGTGGTTGATAATGAGGGAATGAGATCCCAGGATAGTATGATGATGGAAATAATGATGTAATCCTATAAGGCTATGTTTATACTTTGATTGCCTCAACAATTGGCTTAAAATATACTAATCAATTATAGATGAACATATCATGTACTTTGCCCTGGCCATAGATCCATTACCGTCAGTATTTGGTGGTGGTGAAATAGGTTTATCCTGCGGGATTACCTGGAGTGCAGATTGTTGAATATGCGAGGTTTCCCCTAGCCTAGGGTTTGAGTGAAACTGTGGTTGCAGACTCGGGACATATGGAGCATGGTGAATAGACCCATGGCTCAGGATATGCGATGATGAACATGATACGTTCATGGCTCGGATGTATGCAGTAGCACCTATGATGAGGTGAGCTAGAGATATGGGTATCTTACAGAGCTAACCCAGAGGCTGAGGCCCTATAAGCATAAGACTACAATCTTGCTTGATGTTTCATGTACTGATCACGAGAAGGTGAGGTCATGGAGTTCGGATCTCCTTAGACCTTGTATGGCAACGGATTGGGCTTCACAGCTAATGGTTGGATTTGAGCATTGAAGGCTCACTTCCTCAGGGAATAATAAAATGCAATCCATCCAAATAAGTATATCTTGCTTATAGCAAAATACTGAACATTGATTGATGCCTTGTTTATATAGCTGATCTAGTTGAACTATGCAGTTGTGCGTATGATCCTTATATCTTGTGATAAGTTCTTATAAAGCTTATCTTATCAATCAAGTTCCATAAAGAAATACGGGGTTTTATGCCTCCCAGATATCTTGGTAAGCTTGATGGTAATAATAGCTTTGCTCAGTATGTTGCTCTTTTTATATGTTTTATTAGTTATCTACTGTTATCTACTTTAACCTTTTGTGGTTTATAGTTTCAGAGGGGAGTTATGTTTCACGCTGGGACTGTGTGTCTCACTGCACTGGTTTGCAACCTTTTTAGGTGATCGTGCTAAACGTGGTGGTGGTCGTGAGGTGGCGGCTGAGCAGTAGATGGTAAGAGATGGACATGCTGCTATTTTGGTGGTTTTGTAGTAGAGTTCTAGAGTCATCCATGTACACTCAAGTCCTTGGAGGTGTTTGATGGCATTTCACGATGATCAGTTGTTGTAATCTTGTATATCCTACTGCTAGCCGTATGTGGCCTGTTATGTATGTATAAACAGGTGTTGAACTCTGGTGCTGACGGTATAGCTGGTTCTGATAAGCTGTGTACCTATAATAAGTCTTCTGAATGTTTATATAACATGTTTCTCTACAGGATCTGGATGCAAAAGTTCTCTCATGTATGCTTTCTGCAATCAGTTTTAATTAACATGCGTTTTCAGTAATATATGGTTCCACACATTTTTGTGTGTCATCTCGTTGTCTGTGTGATGGTGGGGTGTCACTGTTGGTTTGGTATCAGAGCTCTAGGTTCGATGAGTCTACAGAGATCTAGGACTAAGTTTTCGTCTGTTCTTGTGAGTTTTCTAGATTTTCTTACAATAACCTTCTTCCCTCAGTGGAAGATAAAGCTTAAAGATGTCTGGAAACCATGAGGAACATGCTGCCAAGAGCAGCGATGCTGCATCAGTTGATGGAGCAGGAGGGCAGGCACATGAAGATCGGGTGCCTGAGGTTCCCCAAATTGACCCAACCATTCTTGAAAACCCTGCCTACCAGCAGCTTATGGGGCAGTTGATGGCTATGATGAATCACATGGTGGAAGGGTTGCCAGTGCCTCAACCAAGAGCATAGGCTCCCCATGGTGAAACATCGGGTATTGGGAAGACCTTTGAGCAGATTCCCCGAGTTGGAGCTTTAGATTATGTTCGAACAACTGATCTGATGGATGCTAATCTGTGGCTGACAGGTCTTGAGAAGGCCTTCTGAATCCTTGACATCCCCGAAGCAGACAAAGTCAAGCATGTTGTCTACCTTCTAAAGGGTAGTGATAGCCACTGGTGGGCCATCGAGGAGGAGAAGCGACCCAATGAGGTGATCGGTTGGGAGGTTTTCCGGCAAGAGTTCATCAGTAGATACTTTTCAAAGACATATCTAGATGAGAAGATCAACCAGTTTGAGCATCTATGCCAAGGATCGATGAGCATCACTGAGTATGAAGCCAAGTTCATGGATTTGCTGAGGTTTTGTCCTCACATGGCTGTGACAGATGATGAGCGGATCAGGCAGTTTGAGAAAGGTTTGAGAGCTGAGCTGTCGACACCTGCTGCTGCTTTAGAGAATCGGGAGCGGTTTGCCGCATTTGTGGAGTCCATCCGCAGGATTGAACGGTCTATCAGGGTGAAAAGGGAGTCCATGACCAGGAAAAGGTCTGCTCAGTTCCAAGGATAGAGATCTGGTGGCTTCAAGAAGCTAATGTTTTCAACACCTTCCATGATGGGAGGCTCCAGTACACCATCCCAATGGTCCCCGAGTAAGGGAACAGGTTATGTTTCTTCACTGTAGAAGGCACATAGTACAACTTGTGTGGTAGTGACAAGGCCATCTAGGCCGCATACAGAAGGAAGGTCATGTTACCACTGTGGACAGACTCGGCACTTGAGGTCAAATTGCCCAAAGAGAGATGTTGAAGTAACACAACAACTGAGACTGAATCAACAAGGGTCAGACAGACCGCAGCCCAGTGGTAGCAAAGGGTGAGGATGTGGTCAAGCATCACAAGTAGGATCATCTTCTCAAGGGAGCAGAGGACGTGGACAAACAATGACTCGATTCTATGCTATGAGTCAGCTGGAGGCGATAGTCAACCCGTGAGTGGTGACATGTCAGATGGAGTTATTTCATTTTGATTTGTCTTCTTCTTGCTTTATATCTATTTTGGTTGACCTCGGTGCTACACACTCTTTTATCACACATAGTCTGCTTGATAGTTGTCCTTTACCTATTAGTTGTAAGAAAGATAGCCTGTTTTTAGAAACCCCTCTCGATGGTTCCTCGATGCTTCGAGAAGAGTGTCTATCTTGTGTTCTGTCTTTCTTAGGACATGGTATACAAGTGGATCTTATACCACTTGATATGCATGGATTTGATGTGATCCTTGGGATGGATACCTTAGAAAAGTATAAGGTTGTATTGGACTATGGTTCCAAGCAGGCAGTGTTTGATGATGGTAGGGAGAAGTGGATCTACCAAGGAGATAGGAAGATTCTTATGACATGTCTAGTGTCAGTGATGGTGGCAGAGAAGTTGTTGTGGAAAGGTTGTAAAGCATTCTTAGCTCACGTCATGGATACCAAGGCGAAAAGTCCTAGCCTCGAGGAGGCGATGGTTGTATGAGAGTTTGTAGACGTGTTTCTTAATGAGTTCCCCAGTGTACCCCCACCCCAAGAGATTGATCCAAGGTGACGGTTGTCCGAGAGTTTGTAGATGTGTTTCTTGATGAGTTCCCCAGTGTACCCCCACCCTGAGAGATTGATTTTGGGATCAATCTGGTACTAGGGACACAACCAGTTGCACAGACACCATATAGGATGGCTCCGGCAGAGATGGCAGAGTTGAAGAAGCAGTTACAGGAGTTGTTGGAGAAAGGTTTCATCTAACTGAGCATGTCACCTTGGGGTGTTCCAGTGTTGTTCGTTAAGAAGAAGGACGGGTCGATGCAATTATGTATAGATTATCGGTAGTTGAACAAAGTCACGATCAAGAATAAGTACCCATTGCTGAGGATAGATGATCTATTCGATCAGTTGTGTGGTGCTACATTGTTCTCGAAAATCGATCTATAGTCTGGATATCATCAGCTAAGGATTAAGGTAGACAACATACCAAAGTCAGCGTTTAGGATGAGGTCTGGTCACTTTGAGTTTGTGGTTATGCCGTTTGGGCTAACCAATGCACCTACTGCTTTCATGGACCTAATGAACCGAGTGTTCCGTAAGTTCCTAGATCAGTTTGTTGTAGTCTTTATAGACGACATCTTAATCTATAGTCGAGACAGGAAAGAGCATGAATGCCATCTTCAAAAAACATTGACTCTTCTTCACCAACATCAGTTATATGCCAAGTTCAGTAAATGTGAGTTCTGATTGAAGGAAGTGACATTCTTGGGTCACATGATATCTGTAGAAGGATTCAGAGTGGACCCTAAGAAAGTGGAGTCAGTTGTAGATTGGGAGCAACTAAAGACACCTACAGAAGTTCGTAGTTTCCTGGGTTTGGCAGGATATTACCTGAGATTTATCAAGGACTTCAATGCAATCGCATTGCAGATGACAAAGTTGACCAGGAAGGATGTACCTTTTATCTGGGATGATCATTGTCAGCATGCTTTCCAAAGTTTGAAGGAAAAGTTGACTAGTGCTCCAGTGCTAGTGCTGCTAAAGCCTGGGAAGGACTATGTTGTTTTCTACGATGCTTCCAAGTAGGGCTTAGGTTGCGTGTTGATGCAGGAGGATCATGTAGTTTCTTTTGCTTCACGATAGCTTAAGAAAGATGAGGAGAACTATCTGACTCATGATTTGGAGTTGGAAATGGTGGTTCATGTGTTAAAGATTTGGAGACACTATATTTATGGGGAAGTGTGTCAAATCTTTACAGATCAAAAGAATCTGAAGTACATCTTCTCACAGAATGAGCTGAACATGCGACAACGTCGTTGGATGGAGCTAATCAATGATTATGACTGAACCATTGAGTATCACCCTGGTAAGGCGAACGTGGTAGTTGACACACTTAGCCAAAAGTCTTCTTCTCTTCCTATGAAGAAGGCACAATTGAGTTCCTTGGTATGCCATAGACGAGATATGGTTGTCTCCTTGCAGCAGATGAATGTGCAGATGGAAGTTTCCTTGTTAGCAGGACTTTTGGCACAGATGCAAGTAAAGCCCATGCTGAGATAGCAAATCAAAGATGCACAACGAACCGATGATATAGTGTAGTTGATCAGGTCAGATCTTGGCAGTGAAAAGCGTGATGGGTTCCATGAGTCCGAGGATGGACTAGTTTGCTATCATGGTAGAATGGTGGTCCCCGATGGTGATAATCTAAGAAATCTAGTTCTAGAGGAGGCACACACGTCGATCTATGCTATGCATCCAGGAGTCACCAAGATGTATCATAATCTGAAGGACATGTATTGGTGGTCTGGCTTGAAGAAGGATGTAGCTAAGTTTGTGGCTAAGTGTGTAGTATGTCAACAAGTTAAAGCTGAGCATCAGAAGCTGGAAGGTATGTTGCAACCCATTCCGATACCACAATGGAAATGGGATCATATAACTATGGACTTCGTAGTTGGTCTACCAAAGACAACTAGGAATCATGATTCCATTTGGGTAATAGTGGATAGGTTGACAAAATGTGCTCATTTCATACCTATAAAGACAACATATACATAAGAGAAGCTTGCTCAGGTGTATGTAGACGAGATAGTGCATTTGCACGACGTACCAACAATGATAGTTTTTGACAGAGGTCCTCAATTCACAAGTCGTTTCTGGGAACAGTTGCACAAAGCTTTGGGAATGCAGTTGAGGTTCAGTACCGCTTTCCACCCCCAGACGAATGTACAATATGAAAGGACTATTTAGACTTTGGAAGATCTCCGAGCTTGTGTTTTGTAGTTCTTAGGTAGTTGGGACATGCATCTCAGTCTGACAGAGTTCGCTTATAACAATAGTTATCAATAGAGAATTGACATGGATCCTTATGAGGCTCTATATGGAAGGTAGTGCAGATCCCCTTTATGCTGGTATGAGTCTGGTGAGTATCAGCTTTTGGGTCCTGAGTTAGTGCAGCAGACAACAAAAAAGCTCAGAGTGATTCAACAAAAGTTGAAAGTGGCACAGGACAGACAAAAGTCTTATGCAGACAATCGCCGATGACCTTTAGAGTTCCAAGTGGGAGACAAAGTCTATCTCAAAGTCTCACCTTGGAAAGGTGTGTTAAGGTTTTTCTAGAAAGGCAAGCTGGCACCCAGGTATATGGGGCCATACCCGGTAATAACACGTGTTGGCAAGGTAGATTACAAGTTAGATCTTCCGCTAGAGTTGCATAGGTTGCATCCAGTGTTTCATGTTAGTATGCTGAAGAAAAGTCATCCAGACACAGGGAAAGTGATACAGCCAATTGAAGTTGAGCTTGATGAAGACGTGACCTATGAGGAAGGTCCGGTGGCGATCCTTGATAGAAGAATAAAGAAGCTGAAGAGGAAGGACCTAGTTCTTGTGAAGGTTCTTTGGCATCATCGTGGTGTTGAACAAGCCATGCGGGAGCTTGAAGAAGAGATGAGGCGGAAGTATTCCTCACTTTCCTCTTTGGATTTTGGAGACAAAATCCTTTTGTAGAGGTTTATGGATTGTAAGGACCCTGACCTTCATTTTGGGCTTACCCTGTTTTTTTGCCTAAACCTTGTGCTTGGTTGCTTGCTAATCACCTTTAGTGGTGATTAGGGTTTGCTTGTGCTTTGTTGAGAGTTGGAGGTGCTACTTGCAAAATAACCTGAGTTAGGGTTGAAGAGCAAGTTTGTCACCTAGAGAGATGTCTTTCTCTCTCTTTGCTTGCTCTAGAGTTGAGAGGTAGGTTTGGGCTCGTGCCTTGAGTTATCTTGGGATTTGTTGAAGCTTTGATGGGCTTGGTTGAACCTTGTTGGGCCTTGCCTTGCTTTGTGGAACCTTGTATCGGGCAAGAGGGTTTTGTGTCACCCATGGGGGTGTCGCCCATGGGCGTGTCAGACAAGGTGGTGGTGGTGTGTCGACCTTTGACCTTGTTTGACCTCCTTGCTTTGGTTGTGTCACCCTAGCTTGGACATGTGGCTGAACCTTGGTTGAGTAGTGGCATGGTATGTGCATGTAATTTGCAAGGTGGTAAAACGTGTGGACAAGTGTCCCTTGGTAAGGTGACACCTTGCCTTGGTTTAACCTTGACCATCATCTATATATGCTTTGCCTTTCTCTTTCTTAGGAACCCTTTATCTCTTTGTTGCTCCTCTCTTCCTTGTGTGCATAATACACCTCTCCCTTGCAGCCTTGGTGTCCGATCCCCTTTGAAGGAGTTCTCTTCTTCTTCCTCTAAGCTTGGTGGTCGAACCCTAGGTGGGTCTTGTTCTTTGGTGGGCGAAGTGGTGTTCTTGGAGCTAGGAGCTTAAAGCTTGGAGCTTTGGAGCTTGAGGAGTTTGCTTAAGGCGGGTTACATAAATTCTAACCCTTGCTATACTACCTTCTCTATGTTGCATGTTCATATATGTTGACAATCGGCCATGCATGTTATGTATCTTGCTCTAGTACATGTTGTTGATCTTATGGATATAGTGAGCATGATGTTGTTGAGGTTTATATGCCTTTGGATCTAGTTGGCCAAACCATAGTTGGGGATTTCTTGTTGAGCAACACCCCTTTCTCTCCTTGGTTCTTGAGAAGTGTGTTTGAGCTCTAGTGATGTGGGCAATACCCCTCTCCCGTTTAAGTTGAGAGGTGAGTCTACATCCTAGTTGCTTGAGCAACACCCTCCTCTCACCATGGATTTGAGAGGTGAACTTTTGAATAGATGATGACCTATGTTGAGGTGGATCCTTGTGGTTGCCCAATTTGTGATAGAGGTTGTTTAAAACCCGTCTCTGTTGGTTGTTGAGAGGTGTGCCAATCTTCTTGATCAATTAGGGTTTGGTTCCCTTGTGCTTGAGGTTGAAGGTGACCATGTTGGGTTGTGCCTTGCATGATATGCCTTGGAATAATGCTGCCCGATAACCTTCTTGCCTTGGGTTGTAACCTTGGTCGTTACACCTAGTTGGGTTTGGTTAGTGCTCGATATTGTTTACTTGGTCGACACTTAGTGGAGATGGAGCTTGGGGCATTACACCTTGAGCTTGTGCTCTGAACGACACACTCTGAAGTAAGGTTGCACGATGCCCTCCCCTTGACTTGTGTTGATCTTGGCCGACATCCTTTGTTGAGCCTTAGTGGCTTGATGCCCGATATGCCTTGGCTGAGATGACCCTTGTCTTGGATGTGCTTTGACCGATATGTTGTCTAATAGCTTTCCTTGTGTTGGGCAATATGAAGTATTCTTGTGATGCCCGATATGATGGTTGTATAGAGAACCCTAGATGGTGCCTTAGTGGTGGCCGATATGAGTAGCTTGATCTAGATGGTCGTTAGGACTGTGATGGTCATGGGGTTGTGTTGCTGACACGACTTTACCGTGCGTATAACGCAAGTGCACGCGTCAATGTAGTATAGGCCCTTGTGAGGCCCGAGTCGAACTCAGGGACACTGAATTATCGGTAGACTACTACTAACTACTCACAATCAGCTAGACCAATAAAAGATTATGAGAGTTGTTATAAAATAAAAGAAAATAAAATAAAACAAAGCAATCGATTAAATGTTTAATTTAATCAATTCAAATGGAGATCTTTAGGGTTGCGGTTTCATCGCGGATTTTCATTGTATGAATTTCCACATAGTTAAACAGGTTCATCTCTCAATCTGGGTAGTGGCCTGTAGTCAGAACTGTCTACTGTTGTGGTAAAATTCACTACCTATGTCTAGGTCAGTTCCACCATTGTAGTAACCTATACCCTAAACTAGGTGCATTAGAATCGACCTCTGGGTTTCCACCATTAACCTTATATCACCTTGTTCAAGGGATTTGTTAATTAATGTGAATTTCATCTCTTTTCAACCGTTAATTCATCTTTCAAAGTAATTAAAGGTATTAGATTATCATTATCGTGATCAAGCATAACAATATAATTGAGAAAACAAAATCATACCACAGATTTAAGAGATAAATTATGAATTACTATGACAAAAATGTCATACAATGCTTCCCTGGGCTACTCCCGGTCCTAAAGATAAAGGGGATTAGCCCCGCATGTTCATCAAATAGCAAAACGTGGTTGAAGAAAGGGGAAACATGGAGAAAAACGTGAATAAGTAATGAAACCCCTGACCGGAGCAGATCCAAGCATTCCTTGGCATAGAATGCGTGATCTACATCCTTTCGGCGATGGAGAGCGTCTTCTTCGGCTTCCGGAATGGATGGGGCGTGCTTCTGGGCTCTGTTCTTCTCTCTACACCTTCTTGGGATGTGTGCAGTGGCTAATGACGTGATACCTAGCTCTTGGCCACCGTCATTAGGTATAATTACCGAGTTAGGTTGCAAAAATATCACAACCATTGGATTAGAGTCGATCTCAAACAAATTCTGATCTGACGGTGTCGATACCATCGACGTGGATCGATGGTATCGACCCCTCACGATATCGGCAAACCTTCTTTTCTTTTCTTCGTTGCGCCTGATGCTGACTTGATACCATCAACGCGGGTTGATGGTATCGACACCCTTAGGTGTCGGTTTTATCCCTTTTTCGTCACTGAAACTAAACATGTCGATAGTATCGACTTTGGGGTCGATATTATCGACTAACTGGTCGCTGGCAACCTGATGGTAAGTGGCTACCATCGACTTCTCGATCAATGGTATCGAATCTGCACTCCTCCTTGTGGCTGCCTGCCTGTGGCTGTGTCGATAGTATCGACAGCCGTCGATGGTATCGACAACTCCAAATATGTGTTTTTCCTGAAATTGCAAAACAAAACCACATAAGCCGAGATAAAACCTAATATTATAATCATTTATGCTCAAAACAATAAAATAAGAGAGATTTGACACTGAGAAGGATCATAGACTAAAGTAAGTGACTTATGCAATATTAACCACCAAAATGACCAATAAACGCATAAAACACGAGTAAAACAAGTCTATAAATGCGACTCAAAATCATCGCATCAAACTCCCCTAAGCTTGAACATTGCTCGTCCTCGAGCAACAAAACTCTAGAATAGAATTTCGAGGGTCAACTAGAGAACAGATTATCACAACAAACATCACCATATGATCCTCGCCAGACATTCACACTCCGACCCTCACTAACCATGGAATGATAATTACCCTAAAGGCAACAATAATCATCCATAAAAGACATCTACCTCAAAATTGATGAACACTATCATATAAGGCAGTTAACATAATAAAATTCTCCAGTCCAGACTCGGTGCATCTTGTGATCTCCTATCTATGTTGCTCGCCCTAACTACCATCTACATGGAAGCAACTCTCCTGGTATTAACGAGTGAGGAGAAAATCACGGTGGCCTACCAAATCGAGCAACGGGTGGATGGAATGGGTGGCTAGCGGAAGAAATGGAAGCATTATACAGTTTCAACATGCACAAAACAATAATGACCTAAATGATGTATATGCAAGTAAAAATGCCCTAATGCCTACATTCGGGTGGAATGATGCATGCTCTATCATTCCGTCTTGAGGTGAGATGGAATATCTAAGAGAACTACATCCTATACTTATTCTTCTTAAGATGCAGGTGAGACTATGTTCCTTTCTCCCTCTCAATCCTACTTTCTTCTCAATACTTTTTTTTTCTTTCAAAACTTCTTTTTTTTTCAACTTTATTATTTTTTTCAAGCCCTTATTTTCATAGCTGACAGCTAATTATTTGTAGGGCTCACTTATTGCTGCATAACTTATACATTTGAAGCATTCAGAAGGTATGGAACAAGTTCATCACCTTTTATGTTTCAGAAGACATAAGATGCATGATGTACTATATGCACAAAAGATGTGAATGCAGCTACAACATGATAGTTATGCAACCAAATGACACGCACCTAAGGATAATGTGCATGTATAACTATTCTATCTTTTTTCATTTTCATACATAATATGCGAAAATAGTTGCAATGCAAAACCTACTTACATGGGATGCAATCAAAGAGATTAAAACCGTAATGTACTTCCAGTTCTTAAGGGGGAATATGGAAACAATAGGGTGGATAGATCACAAGACTAGTTGACTGAACCTTTGCAAATTATTATGTGTCCCTCCTTACTGACCTGTGTAGTAATCAAGAGGATTCTCTCTCTTATTTCAAATTAAAGTCTCATTATCATTTGGTCAGTTTAGGCTCAAAAAACCAATTCCTTCCACTTTTCATGAATCCTAGGAATGTACAATTATGATTTCCTATTTTAGAGTTGACAAACCCAATCATTTCCTTAAGTTATGTGCTCAAAGTTAAACAACACAAGCTTGCAAAAGCACTAAATTTTTTAAAATTTTCCCCTGATTCCCACGTACAAGCAACGAGATGAAACATGATTTTAGACATCCATAATTACACTAGATAGAGTGTGGATCCTACAAACAAACTAAAAATTAAGAGAAATAAATGACAAAAGACACAACAATAAAAACTAAAAATTGGAAAAAATAAAGGATAGAGCTGTTCCAACTCCCCCCCTAAGCTTGAATTCGACTATTGCCTCATAGTAAAAAACAACCTTAAAAGGTATAACAGTGATACCGATCAATCTTTAGGAGGTGGCGGGTACTGTGGAGCCATGGGGTCCCAAGATGGGTATTGCCCCTGAAAGCTCGGATCGTATTGGGGCATTGGTGGAGGTTGTGGATACCTCCCAAAATAATTTTGGCTCCAGTAATTGTCGTAGAAGGGCTGCTGATGCATCTCCATCCTGTGCAACATGTCGTGGATGTTTTGTTGGTTGTCAAGGAGGAGGCGGTCATTCTCAAAAATGGCCCTCTAGTTATCAAACAACCGGTTCGTTGTATCCTGAATACCGACGTAGGAAGTTGTATGTTGCTGTTGCGTCTGATGAATCTCCTGTAGCATAAAGTACATCCCTTGCATGGAGTAGGCATCCTCTCCTTGATGAGAGGGCGGAGGTGGCGGATACTGCGAAGATGAATATGCACCTGTATGCATGCGGGGACGCTTCTGGGGTGCTACTCGTTCCCGAAGAGGAGTGAAGGCCTCCTCTTCCTCTTCATGTCACGTCGATACCATCGACTATTCTTAGGGCAAACACCCTCACGAGGCCCGGCCGCCGCTTTCTGTCTGTAACCGGGTCGATACCATCGACAGGCCCGTCGATGGTATCGACTTCACTGAGACAAATTTCGTATGAATATGTTCAGGGATCTCGTGAGTATCTACATCCATGTCGATACTATTGACCCCGTTCTGGCGAGCAACCTGATGGTAGGTCGATACCATCGACGAGGCCAGTGATAGTATCGACTTAGAGAGATCTTTATAGTCGCCTAACTGTGCCCATGTCGATACCATCGAAACAAGGGTCGATACTATCGACCCTGCCTCAGTCCTGCGCATTGAACAAACGATCAAGGTATCTTGTTTACAGTAAAAACAAAATCGAATCAAACTAATGTACAATTTTAAAAGAAACTACCAATGGCTGGGTTGCCTCCCAACAAGTGCCCTTATTTAATTTCTTAGGCTAGATGAAATCAAGCTCCTCATGCATTCGTAAGCACAATGAGTTTGACCTCATGCACTCTCCTCATGTAATCCTCACTGAAGTACAACTTTAATCGCTGTCCATTAACCAAAAATATTGTCTCTCCATCACGCACCATGATTGCTCCATGTGGCCTGACCTCCTCTACAGTGAAAGGTCCACTCCATTGGGATTTCAATTTCCCGGGATGCATCTTCAACCTGTAATTGAACAAGAGCACACGATCTCCCTTCTTGAAGACACGCATATGAATGTGCCGATTGTGAATCAGCTTTGTCCGCTCCTTGTAAATCTGCGAGCTTTCGTATGCATTCATCGTCAGCTCATCAAGTTCATTCAACTCCAACAAACGTTTCTTTCCAGCCTCGTCATAGTTCAAATTCAGCTTCCTCAGTGCCCAGTGCGCTTTATGCTCCAATTCCACCGGAAAATGGCAGGCCCGACCATAAGCCAACCTAAAAGGCGTAGTGCCTATAGGTGTCTTAAATGTCGTCCTGTACGCCCACAAAGCATCTGGTAGCAAGGTACTCTAGTTCTTTCTCATCAAAGCCACAATGCGCTCCAAGATCTTCTTAATCTCTCTATTGGAGACTTCCACTTGCCCCTGTGTCTGTGGGTGGTACGTTGTACCAATGTTGTGCTTTACCCCGTACTTTCTCAACAATGCCACAAACTTCTAATTTCGGAAATGTGTACCTCCATCACTAATAATCATTCTAGGTACACCAAACCTGCAGAAAATGTATTCTTTGACAAACCTGCACACTACAGCGACATCATTAGTCCTAGTGGGTATTGCCTCTACCCACTTTGATACATAGTCAACAACTAGTAGAATGTACAAGTTAGAGTTGGAGGACACAAAGGGTCCCATAAAATCAATACCCCACAGATCGAACACCTCGACCTCTTGAAATACATTGAGGGGCATCTCTTGTCACTTTGAAATGTTACCTGCCCGTTAGCAGGAATCGCATTGCCGCACATAGTCGTATGCGTCCCGGAACAAAGTAGGCCAGTAAAGGCCGCTCTCAAGTACCTTGGCCGCCGTTCTGGAACTAGCATGGTGGCCACCAGTCAGTAAAGTATGGCAATGATGAAAGACACTTTCATATTCCACCTCCGGTACACACCTGCTGTGGGCTCTGATCTCCAAACGACGATATAAACACGATTTAAACTTAGCGGAAGCGATTCGATTAGCAGCGGAATACCAAAAATCAGCGGAAATTAAAACTTTTTGAGATAAAACATTGAAACCATAAAACTTCCTTCATAAAAGGAGATAAACTGTTTACATCTCAGATTATTACTTCTTGAGTAATTATATACAACATGATACAAAATCTCAAGAACTCATAACCAATATCTCAGACCAAAAGACTCCAAGACCTGAGAGTACAGAGGACGCATAGGACTGACTATCTATCTATATAACTCAGCAGTCTGAATCTCCACCTGGGATTTACTGCTGCTCCGGGTACTACTGCTGCTGATACTGGTCACCTGGAGATTGGTCCCTTCGTCCTTGACGACCACCTAAAAACAATTGAAAACTACAGGGTGAGACAATTTTAAAAATTGTCCCAGCGAGAGTTAAAACTCTTCGCCAGAAACATGATTATTACAGAATAAGAGAAATAACAGTACACAAAGAAGTCATATATATTTTAAGAGTAGTTAGAACAATGTTTCACATATTGTAATCTATACCTCCTACTAGAAGCAAAGCATCTCTAAATCAACCCACATATCTCTTTTCTTTTAGAAAAACAAAAGACATGTATAACATTTATTTATTATAAATCCATCATCACCACACTGGCTCTCTTCAGGCTTAGATCATATATCCATCACCTGGCATTATAATAAGGGATATCATGGCCTGTAGCCATACCCTTTTCTATAAGGTGTTAGGATTCCAAAACCACAACATAACTGTATGATTAGTACACATGAAATTATACTTAACCATACTCAAGTGACACAAGGGTTATTTACATTCATCACCCCTAAGTCTGCAGTTAAGCCTTTCATAGGATTGTCTTATAATAGAATTTCTCATAGTGACACTCTATATTAGGATCACATTTCATAATTTAACATAGGGATATCAATCCCTAAACATCTTATCACTAAGAATCCGGAAAGTGAGAGTCCAAACCCCTGGATTAATTATAACATTTATTACCAAGAACATCTTATTTTATCTGGTCATCTAAATAATATGACCTTTGATAATCATCAGCACATATTACTCATGACTCATTCAACCTATAAAACTCATATGTTATCACTTATCAGATATCATGCATGTTCTTGAACATTTAAACATTAGCATAGCAGTTAAGAAGGAAAGATACTAAATGTAACAAGTCTAACTTACATCAATTACCATTTTCTCAATCCTCTCATCACAAGTCATCTGTTAAGTATGACCTTGATGATACTCATGGCTCTCACAGCCCATCAATCTCATAAGATGCCACTATCAAGGCACCAGGATATATCACTATTCATAAAGTGGACAACATGCTTTTAATGAATATAGTATCATCATCCATACCTGGATATGATCATCTTCATATCAGAACCTGCATGGTTAATTCAACTGATAAAGGTAATTCAAAACAAGAAATACACTTTCCACTCTTATCATAAGAGCTAAGTTCTCTGATTCTCATCAATCAGGGTTTACTACCCATATTGCATGTCATCACCCTTGAATTAGGGTTTACTATTCACATTACATGTCATCACCCTTGAATTAGGGTTTACTATTCACATTACATGTCATCACCCTTGAATTAGGGTTTACTATTCACATTATGGTGAGTTGGACTCATAACATTGTCATGTATGAGGAACATCATCATTGATGCTCTCAGATTAGCTTTAAGATTCATCATATATCATAATTAGGGTTTCCATGATCTCACATAGGTGGATCACACCCTAATCATGCACATTCATGTGTATTGAAGGTAATTACTTGACTTTCCACCATAAAAGGATACTTTCTCTCTCCTATGATACTTTCTTTCTCCTCATACCAGCAGATGGTGATAACACCACTCTAAATCAGGTTGGGTTAAGACCACTTTGATTAACATAAACCAAATCACCACTATTGAGTGATTAGGGTTTGATTAGAACAAGGTTTCACTCAATTGAACCTTTTAAGAGCATTATGGTAAATTACACATTGATCATCATCATGGGTTAATTTACTAACCATTTGACCCTTAATGTCTCTTGGTATTATTATGGTTTAGGTTGAACAACCATCAAACCATCTAAGCCTTCAAGGCATTAGGCAGACTTATCCTCAAAAGTCTTCAATAGGTTTCACACCTTCAACCTTCAAACGATCATGAGATCGTATAAGGTTGTAGACCGTTTAAGCTTTGTAGACCGTTTACGGTTTGGTTGACTTCAAGACTGTATAACACTCAAGACCGTTTACCCTCATTCGGTCTTGAGGTCGAATGGTCTCATTCGGTCTTGAGGTCGAATGACCTCATACGGTCTTGAGGTCGAATGACCTCATACGGTCTTGAGGTCGAAAGTCCTCATACGGTCTTGAGGTCGAAAGCCATCATATGGTCTTGAGGTAGAATGACCTCATACGGTCTTGAGGTCGAATGACCTCATACGGTCTTGAGGTCGAATGACCTCATACGGTCTTGAGGTCGAAAGCCCTCAAAAGCTCAAGATCGTATGGACCTCCAAGGTGGTTCAAAGGGTAAACTCGATTAGGGTTTCCTATGTTGAAGCCATCAATTGGTCTCAAGCTTGCTAACAACTTACCAATTGAGACAATGAGGGTTAGCCTTAACCAATTGGTCACTCAATTGACCCTCAATTGATATCTAATTAGGGTTGGAGTTGGTTCAATTAAGGTCTATAAACATTCAACCATCAACACTCAACAATGTGAATCAAATCGAAGTTGAACCCATCAATTGACCTCCAATTGGGCTCAAACTTGGCCCAAACGGTCTTGGGATCGTTTAGATATACTCCAAACGGTCTTGAGACCGTTTGCCCAAGAATTCATCAAAAATCTAGATTGATTTGATAGGGGTTGAACCTTAATTAAGTCACAAATCAGCAATTTGATTATTTTAATAACCCATTGTAATTGGGCCCTCAATTGATCAAATTACCTTAACCCTAGACCTCCAAACGGTCTTGGGTTGTCACCAAACGGTCTTGAGACCGTTTGGATGAGTCCCAAATGGTCTTGAGACCGTTTTCCCATCCATCCTTTGGACTCTAGTGAAAATTCATCAAGGTTTGATTTATTGAGTTGATCATTACATCAATACTTAATTGCAATGTAATTTGGTATCTTTGTACCTTCAATTGGTCAACTATACTTGACCCCAGACCTCCATACGGTCTTGGGTGATCCCCAAACGGTCTTGAGACCGTTTGGATGATTCCCCAAACCGTCTTGGGATCGTTTGGGCTAATCAACCCAAAATCTCAAATTAGCTCATTGTGATTTCAGCACTGATTTCAATTAGGGTTTGCCCTAGTAATCAACCTTCAACTCTTAACTTGTTTGGAATTAGTCCATAAAATTTGGTGAGTCATTAATTAACATCATTATGAACAGTAATCTCATACGGTCAATGCTTAGTCAACCATCTTATACGGTCTTGAGACCGTTTGCCCAAAAAGTGTAAATTAAGCAGATTGAAAATCAGAACTAAATTCAATTGAATTTGCTAATTGTTTTGCCTATATCTCACGATTCCTTTGGAGTTAACCTCTAAAATTTTGTGGATGATTACCCTACATAATTATGAACAGGATTCGCATACGGTTCACGCTTGGTCAACGCAGCCATACGGTCTTGAGGCCGTATGCCTTCATACAACCTTGAAACTGTTCGCCCATCAAACGGTTTTGCAAACCGTATGGGCACTTGGTTGAGGTCGTATGGTAAAGTGAAAGTTCATTAATAAGCATAGGAAATAACGCCCTTATCTTCTAGCTCAAGAACAGCAACAGTTCCTCACGGATTTGCTTGCAAGGAAGCAAGGGAAGATAGGGAAGAAGAAGAACTAGAAACTAAAAGCATAGAAAAGATGTATATAACAAAGCTTAGGTTTAGAGTTATAAAACCCACCTAAAGCTTGCTCCTTGAGCTCAAAGCTTTCGAGATCCAAGCCTTTAATGGCGTCCTAGAAGCTCCACAGGTCGGACAAGGTGAATCCTCCAAGGTAAGTTGAGAAGAGATGGCTAGAAAGATAGAGCTAAGTGAGCTAGCCATGAATTTGACCTTGAATTCAAGTTTCATCCAAGAATTTAAGCAAAAGGAAGGATACAAACATACCTTGCACTCCCATGGTCGTCCTCCTCAGCTCCAGAGCTCTCCTTAGTCGGTTGAGCAAGGGGGAATAGTGAAGGGAACGAAAGAAACATTCCTTTGCTAAGTGAGGAAAAGGGCTTATATACATGGGGTGGAATTTCAACATAGGCACATAGGTTTTCCTTACTTTCAACTAAGTCCCTCCTTTCTTCTTTGCTCGTCCCTTCTTCTTATTTCTAAGGACAACCTTCTTCTAAGGTCAAGAAATGAAGGCAAAGAAGATTAACCTATTACTAAAGCACACACATAAAAGGCTATAGTACTTACACCTTGATTATTCAATCACAAAGGTGTTTTTCATTATATGATTATTCAATTGAAGTGACTTCTTCATCATTTCTTCTATAAATGATGACAAGAGTCTTACAAGATATTTTATATGGTGTATTTTATAAGTTGCACCCCTCAAATTGGGTAAATTGCACTTTACTCCAATTTAGGGTTTCAAGCACAGGGATTGCTTCCACAGCTGCACCTTGGTGCTCAAGCTTGGGAAATCCCTCAAACTTTACCATAATCATTCTTATGATGTCTCAACATCATAGGAACATATCAACATGTGCAAATTGCAAGTTAACCCTTCTAACTGGGTAAATTGCACATAGGTCCCTGTATTACAAAACAATCAATTTAACATTGTTTAAAAGGGACATAAAAGGAAAAATATGTTCCTTAGGGGATTTTATTACCTACTAAAAGATAATTACAAGTGTTTAATTACATATTTAGGCAAAACTTCTAGGGTTAGGTTATAACCCAGGTCAGGGATGTTACAAATTATAAACCCCTAACAAGGATTTCGTCCTCGAAATCCCAGGGAAAGGAAGAACAAATTAGTCATTATGATGATATTATGGGTCTGTAATTCACACAAAGTCCCTTTCATTAATTATCCCTTATCACTTTTTATGCTTGTGTAAAGCATAAACCCCTAACATAATGTGTCCATACTTTTGAAAGGAGAAAGTATAAAAGAACATTCTTCTCATATCACTCAAGAATTCTTACCAACAGAGGAATATACATACCTTAACACTGATAATTTACTCTGTATATTGTCTCAAGGGCTTCACTGAAGGAGTTCATTGAGAAAGGCTTACTAAGTAGTTGCTGAGGAAATTCACCAAGTATATTCACTAAGTTTGTTCACTAAGTATTCACTGAGTATGTTCACTGAGTATATTCACTAAGTATTCACTGTGTATATTCACTAAGTTGATTCACTAAGTATTAATTGAGTCTATTCACTGAGCATATTCACTAAGTATTCACTGAGTATATTCACTGAGTATATTCACTGAGTATATTCACTGAGCATATTCACTAAGTATTCAGTGGGTATATTCACTGAGCATATTCACTAAGTATTCACTGAGTATATTCACTAAGTATTCACTGAGTATATTCACTGAGCATATTCACTAAGTATTCACTGAGTATATTCACTAAGTATTCACTGAGTATATTCACTGAGCATATTCACTAAGTATTCACTGAGTATATTCACTAAGCATATTCACTAAGTATTCACTGAGTATATTCACTGAGCATATTCACTAAGTATTCACTGAGTATATTCACTGAGCATATTCACTAAGTATTCACTGAGTATATTTACTAAGCATATTCACTAAGTATTCACTGAGTATATTCACTGAGCATATTCACTAAGTATTCACTGAGTATATTCACTGAGCATATTCACTAAGTATTCACTGAGTATATTCACTGAGCATATTCACTAAGTATTCACTGAGTATATTTACTAAGCATATTCACTAAGTATTTACTGAGTATATTCACTAAGTATTCACTTAGCTTTTCTCCTTTAAATTTTTTTTATTATACTCTCTAGATTGTTTTAGAATAATTACCCGATCAGAGTAATCAAAAGATAACAATCTAGGAGTTTCATACTTGCCTTATCTACAATAACCATATACCTGGCCAGGGTATATGAGCATTGAGATTAGGTAGTATGTATTTTGCTTATCATCATATTTCTCATTCTTCATATCATTATACACACATACTTTACCATACAAGATTATTCTTCAGGTATCACATCTATATTTCATCCTTTTCATACACAGTTAAGGGAGATTATAAATTGTTTTAAAGAATACTGAGTAAGATACAAGTTTTTATCTCCCTTGTGTTCTCCAGGGACTTATACAAGGAATTCAAAAGTAGCAAAGTTTACATATCTTCTACACATAGAATCCCGATATGTAATATTAAAACAAAACTTATGTCATCTGACCTGTATGGGATGTTTGTCCACGTCCTCTAATATTATAGAGCCTCCCTTGTGAGGCTTGCAGACTCTGTCCTTTGGGCTGAGTCATTATTGTATTCCTGTCTGAAGAATTCCTTGCCAGGTGTCCCGGTTGTCTACATAGGTAACAGATCCTGGGTGCAAAGTGTCTATACGATCCAGTTACCGATGCTGATGCTATGTCGGAGGGTCCTCTTGGAATACTACTATGATCCCTACTTCCATTTGACACCTATTGTGTCTGGGTAGGAAATCCTGACAAAGCTGATGGTGTAGAAAATCTTGGTTTCTTAAAACTTTCAGGCCCTTGTTCTTGAGGCTGGGTGTACACCTTCTTACTACTTGTTTGTTGTTTCATGGTTTCTGACCTCTCTATCCTTCTTACTGACTCCACGAAGGTGGCAAACCTTTCTCTATTCTCTAGAGCAGACACATGAGTGGCTAGTTCATAGTTCAAGCCCTTTTCAAAACGTCAAATTCTTTCTTCATCGGTAACTGCCATTTGTGGACAAAACCGTAGTAACTCCATGAACTTAGCTTCATACTCACTAACGTTCATGGTTCCTTGTGTGATTTTCTCAAATTGAAAGATCTTCTCATCTAGATACGTCTTAGGGAAGTATCTATTGATGAATTCTCGTCGGAAAACCTCCCATCCTATTTCTTCACCTGGTCTCTTATCCTCCTCTATCATCCACCAATTACCAGCACTCCCTTTTAGGAGGTATACCGCATGTTTTACCTTTTCAGCTTCAGGAATATCAAGGATCTTGAAAGCCTTTTCCAGCTCTGTCAACCATAGATCAGCATCTTCTGGGTCAGATGTACCAACATAGTCTATGGCTCCCACCCGGCGAAGTCTCTCGAAAGTCTTGCTAGCTCCATAACCTTCCTGATGGGCTGGTACCCTAGGTGCAGATGGTGGCACCCTATCTGCTATGTGTGTTATGGCTGTCAGAAACTTATCAAATAAGGCATGGACAGCTGGGTTTTCTATCTTAGTTGGGTCAAACTGGGGTGGCTCCCTGGGTTGCTTAGGTAAGGGTTGCTCCATTTCTGGGTGCCTTGCACCTCCCTGTGGTGCAGCAACGCTACTTTCCACCACGTACTCTTCATGTGGTTCAGACATCCTTATATATCTTCTCCTCCTAAGGAGCAGAAGGTTCTATTAGATAAGGAAGGAACACTAAGGATAGACTCGACATCCTAAGTCCTATGTCTCTGTAGACTCAGCGAACCTAGAGCTCTGATACCACTTAATTGTGGGCTCTGATCTCCAAACGACGATATAAACACGATTTAAACTTAGCGGAAGCGATTCGATTAGCAGCGGAATACCAAAAATCAGCGGAAATTAAAACTTTTTGAGATAAAACATTGAAACCATAAAAATTCCTTCATAAAAGGAGATAAACTGTTTACATCTCGGATAATTACTTCTTGAGTAATTATATACAACATGATACAAAATCTCAAGAACTCATAACCAAAATCTCAGACCAAAAGACTCCAAGACCTAAGAGTACAGAGGACGCATAGGATTGACTATCTATCTATATAACTCAGCAGTCTGAATCTCCACCTGGGATTTACTGCTGCTCCGGGTACTACTGCTGCTGATACTGGTCACCTGGAGATTGGTCCCTTCGTCCTTGACGACCACTTAAAAACAATTGAAAACTACGGGGTGAGACAATTTTAAAAATTGTCCCAGCGGGAGTTATAACTCTTCGCCAGAAACATGATTATTACAGAATAAGAGAAATAACAGTACACAAAGAAGTCATATATATTTTAAGAGTAGTTAGAACAATGTTTCACAGATTGTAATCTATACCTCCTACTAGAAGCAAAGCATCTCTAAATCAAACCACATATCTCTTTTCTTTTAGAAAAACAAAAGACATGTATAACATTTATTTATTATAAATCCATCATCACCACACTGGCTCTCTTCAAGATTAGATCATATACCCATCACCTGGCATTATAATAAGGGATATCATGTCCTGTAGCCATACCCTTTTCTATAAGGTGTTAGGATTCCAAAACCAGAACATAATTGTATGATTAGTACACATGAAATTATACTTAACCATACTCAAGTGACACAAGGGTTATTTACATTCATCACCCCTAAGTCTGCAGTTAAGCCTTTCATGGGATTGTCTTGTAATAGAATTTCTCATAGTGACACTCTATATTAGGATCACATTTCATAATTTAACATAGGGATATCAATCCCTTAACATCTTATCACTAAGAATCCGGAAAGTGAGAGTCCAAACCCCTGGACTAATTATAACATTTATTACCAAGAACATCTTATTTTATCTGGTCATCTAATTAATATGACCTTTGATAATCATCAGCACATATTACTCATGACTCATTCAACCTATAAAACTCATAAGTTATCACTTATCAGATATCATGCATGTTCTTGAACATTTAAACATTAGCATAGAAGTTAAGGAGGAAAGATACTAAATGTAACAAGTCTAACTTACATCAATTACCATTTTCTCAATCCTCTCATCACAAGTCATCTGTTAAGTATGACCTTGATGATACTCATGGCTCTCACAGCCCATCAATCTCATAAGATGCCACTATCAAGGCACCAGGATATATCACTATTCATAAAGTGGACAACATGCTTTTAATGAATATAGTATCATCATCCATACCTGGATATGATCATCTTCATATCAGAACCTGCATGGTTAATTCAACTGATAAAGGTAATTCAAAACAAGAAATACACTTTCCACTCTTATCATAAGAGCTAAGTTCTCTGATTCTCATCAATCAGGGTTTACTACCCATATTGCATGTCATCACCCTTGAATTAGGGTTTACTATTCACATTACATGTCATCACCCTTGAATTAGGGTTTACTATTCACATTACATGTCATCACCCTTGAATTAGGGTTTACTATTCACATTATGGTGAGTTGAACTCATAACATTGTCATGTATGAGGAACATCATCATTGATGCTCTCAGATTAGCTTTAAGATTCATCATATATCATAATTAGGGTTTCCATGATCTCACATAGGTGGATCATACCCTAATCATGCACATTCATGTGTATTGAAGGTAATTACTTGACTTTCCACCATAAAAGGATACTTTCTCTCTCCTATGATACTTTATTCCTCCTCATACCAGCAGATGGTGATAACACCACTCTAAATTAGGTTGGGTTAAGACCACTTTGATTAACATAAACCAAATCACCACTATTGAGTGATTAGGGTTTGATTAGAACAAGGTTTCACTCAATTGAACCTTTTAAGAGCATTATGGTAAATTACACATTGATCATCATCATGGGTTAATTTACTAACCATTTGACCCTTAATGTCTCTTGGTATTATTATGGTTTAGGTTGAACAACCATCAAACCATCTAAGCCTTCAAGGCATTAGGCAGACTTATCCTCAAAAGTCTTCAATAGGTTTCACACCTTCAACCTTCAAACGATCATGAGATCGTATAAGGTTGTAGACCGTTTAAGCTTTGTAGACCGTTTAAGGTTTGGTTGAATTCAAGACCGTATAACACTCAAGACCGTTTACCCTCATTCGGTCTTGAGGTCGAATGGTCTCATTCGGTCTTGAGGTCGAATGACCTCATACGGTCTTGAGGTCGAAAGTCCTCATACGGTCTTGAGGTCGAAAGCCCTCATACGGTCTTGAGGTCGAATGACCTCATACAGTCTTGAGGTCGAATGACCTCATACGGTCTTGAGGTCGAATGACCTCATACAGTCTTGAGGTCGAAAGCCCTCAAAAGCTCAAGATCGTATGGACCTCCAAGGTGGTTCAAAGGGTAAACTCGATTACGGTTTCCTATGTTGAAGCCATCAATTGGTCTCAAGCTTGCTAACCACTTACCAATTGAGACAATGAGGGTTAGACATAACCAATTGGTCACTCAATTGACCCTCAATTGATATCCAATAAGGGTTGGAGTTGGTTCAATTAAGGTCTATAAACGTTCAACCATCAACACTCAACAATATGAATCAAATCAAAGTTGAACCCATCAATTGACCTCCAATAGGCTCAAACTTGGCCCAAACGGTCTTGGGATCGTTTGGATATACTCCAAACGGTCTTGAGACCATTTGTCCAAGAATTCATCAAAAATATAGATTGATTTGATAGGGGTTGAACCTTAATTAAGTCACAAATCAGCAATTTGATTATTTTAATAACCCATTGTAATTGGGCCCTCAATTGATCAAATTACCTTAACCCTAGACCTCCAAACGGTCTTGGGTTGTCACCAAACCGTCTTGAGACCGTTTGGATGAGTCCCAAATGGTCTTGAGACCGTTTGCCCATCCATCCTTTGGACTCTAGTGAAAATTTATCAAGGTTTGATTTATTGAGTTGATCATTACATCAATACTTAATTGCAATGTAATTTGGTATCTTTGTACCTTCAATTGGTCAACTATACTTGACCCCAGACCTCCATACGGTCTTGGGTGATCCCCAAACGGTCTTGAGACCGTTTGGATGATTCCCCAAACCGTCTTGGGATCGTTTGGGCTAATCAACCCAAAATCTCAAATTAGCTCATTGTGATTTCAGCACTGATTTCAATTAGGGTTTGCCCTAGTAATCAACCTTCAACTCTTAACTTGTTTGGAATTAGTCCATCAAATTTGGTTAGTCATTAACTAACATCATTATGAACAGTAATCTCATACGGTCAACACTTAGTCAACCATCTTATATGGGCTTGAGACCGTTTGCCCAAAAAGGGCAAATTAAGCAGATTGAAAATCAGAACTAAATTCAATTGAATTTGCTAATTGTTTTGCCTATATCTCACGATTACTTTGGATTTAACCTCTCAATATTTGTGGGTGATTACCCTACATAATTATAAACAGGATTCTCATACGGTCCACGCTTGGTCAATGCATCCATACGGTCTTGAGAACGTATGCCTTCATACGACCTTGAAACTGTTCGCCCATCAAACAGTTTTGCAAACCGTATGGGCACTTGGTTGAGGTCGTATGGTAAAGTGAAAGTTCATGGATAAGCATAGGAAATAACGCCCTTATCTTCTAGCTCAAGAACAGCAACAGTTCCTCACGGATTTTCTTGCAAGGAAGCAAGGGAAGATAGGGAAGAAGAAGAACTAGCAACTAAAAGCATAGAAAAGATGTATATAACAAAGCTTAGGTTTAGAGTTATAAAACCCGCCTAAAGCTTGCTCCTTGAGCTCCAAGCTTTCGAGATCCAAGCCTTTAATGGCGTCCTAGAAGCTCCACAGGTCGGCCAAGGTGAATCCTCCAAGGTAAGTTGAGAAGAGATGGCTAGAAAGATAGAGCTAAGTGAGTTAGCCATGAATTTGACCTTGAATTCGAGTTTCATCCAAGAATTTAAGCAAAAGGAAGGATCCAAACCTACCTTGCACTCCCATGGTCGTCCTCCTGAGCTCCAGAGCTCTCCTTAGTCGGTTGAGCAAGGGGGAATAGTGAAGGGAACGAAAGAAACATTCCTTTGCTAAGTGAGGAAAAGGGCTTATATACTTGGGGTGGAATTTCAACATAGGCACATAGGTTTTCATTACTTTCAACTAAGTCCCTCCTTTCTTCTTTGCTCGTCCCTTCTTATTATTTCTAAGGACAACCTTCTTCTAAGGTCAAGAAATGAAGGCAAAGAAGATTAACCTATTACTAAAGCACACCCATAAAAGGCTATAGTACTTACACCTTGATTATTCAATCACAAAGATGTTTTTCATTATATGATTATTCAATTGAAGTGACTTCTTCATCATT
The DNA here is from genome assembly GCA_963693085.1 of Alisma plantago-aquatica. NCBI lineage: Eukaryota > Viridiplantae > Streptophyta > Magnoliopsida > Alismatales > Alismataceae > Alisma > Alisma plantago-aquatica. The sequence goes on along the minus strand of OY856409.1, from coordinate 1,133,964,466 downwards.
TCTTCTCTAAATGATGACAAGAGTCTTACAAGATATTTTAGATGGTGTATTTTATAAGTTGCACCCCTCAAATTGGGTAAATTGCACTTTACTCCAATTTAGGGTTTCAAGCACATGGATTGCTTCCACAGCTGCACCTTGGTGCTCAAGCTTGGGAAATCCCTCAAACTTTACCATAATCATTCTTATGATGTCTCAACATCAGAGGAACATCTCAACATGTGAAAATTGCAAGTTAACCCTTCTAACTGGGTAAATTGCACATAGGTCCCTATATTACAAAACAATCAATTCAACATTGTTTAAAAGGGACATAAAAGGAAAAGTATGTTCCTTAGGGGTTTTTATTACCTACTAAAAGATAATTACAAGTGTTTAATTACATATTTAGGCAAAACTTCTAGGGTTAGGTTATAACCCAGGTCAGGGATGTTACAAATTATAAACCCCTAACAAGGATTTCGTCCTCGAAATCCCAGGGAAAGGAAGAACAGATTAGTCATTATGATGATATTATGGGTCTGTAATTCACACAAAGTCCCTTTCATTAATTATCCCTTATCACTGTTTATGCTTGTGTAAAGCATAAACCCCTAACATAATGTGTCCATACTTTTGAAAGGAGAAAGCATAAAAGAACATTCTTCTCATATCACTCAAGAATTCTTACCAACAGAGGAATATACATACCTTAACACTGATAATTTACTCTGTATATTGTCTCAAGGGCTTCACTGAAGGAGTTCATTGAGAAAGTCTTACTAAGTAGTTGCTGAGGAAATTCACCAAGTATATTCACTAAGTTTGTTCACTAAGTATTCACTGAGTATGTTCACTGAGTATATTCACTAAGTATTCACTGTGTATATTCACTAAGTTTATTCACTAAGTATTAATTGAGTCTATTCACTGAGCATATTCACTAAGTATTCACTGAGTATATTCACTGACAATATTCACTAAGTATTCAGTGGGTATATTCACTGAGCATATTCACTAAGTATTCACTGAGTATATTCACTAAGTATTCACTGAGTATATTCACTGAGCATATTCACTAAGTATTCACTGAGTATATTCACTAAGTATTCACTGAGTATATTCACTGAGCATATTAACTAAGTATTCACTGAGTATATTCACTGAGCATATTCACTAAGTATTCACTGAGTATATTCACTGAGCATATTCACTAAGTATTCACTGAGTATATTCACTAATTATTCACTGAGTATATTCACTGAGCATATTCACTAAGTATTCACTGAGTATATTCACTGGGCATATTCACTAAGTATTCACTGAGCATATTCACTAAGTATTCACTGAGTATATTCACTGAGCATATTCACTAAGTATTCACTGAGTATATTTACTAAGCATATTCACTAAGTATTCACTGAGTATATTCACTGAGCATATTCACTAAGTATTCACTGAGTATATTCATTGAGCATATTCACTAAGTATTCACTGAGTATATTCACTGAGCATATTCACTGAGTATATTTACTAAGCATATTCACTAAGTATTCACTGAGTATATTCACTAAGTATTCACTTAGCTTTTCTCCTTTAATTTTTTTTTATTATACTCTCTAGATTGTTTTAGAATAATTACCTGATCAGAGTAATCAAAAGATAACAATCTAGGAGTTTCATACTTGCCTTCTCTACAATAACCATATACCTGGCCAGGGTATATGAGCATTGAGATTAGGTAGTATGTATTTTGCTTATCATCATATTTCTCATTCTTCATATCATTATACACACATACTTTACCATACAAGATTATTCTTCAGGTATCACATCTATATTTCATCCTTTTCATACACAGTTAAGGGAGATTATAAATTGTTTTAAAGAATACTGAGTAAGATACAAGTTTTTATATCCCTTGTGTTCTCTAGGGACTTAGACAAGGAATTCAAAAGTAGCAAAGTTTACATATCTTCTACACATAGAATCCCGATATGTAATATTAAAACAAAACTTATGTCATCTGACCTGTATGGGACGTTTGTCCACGTCCTCTAATATTATAGAGCCTCCCTTGTGAGCCTTGCAGACTCTGTCCTTTGGGCTGAGTCATTATTGTATTCCTGTCTGGACAATTCCTTGCCAGGTGTCCCAGATGTCTACATAGGTAACAGATCTTGGGTGCAAAGTGTCTATACGATCCAGTTACCGACTCTGATGCTATGTCAGAGGGTCCTCTTGGAATACTACTATGATCCCTACTTCCATTTGACACCCATTGTGTCTGGGTAGGAAATCCTGACAAAGCTGATGGTTTAGAAAATCTTGGTTTCTTAAAACTTTCAGGCCCTTGTTCTTGAGGCTGGGTGTACATCTTCTTACTACTTGTCTGTTGTTTCATGGTTTCTGACCTCTCTATCCTTCTTACTGACTCCACGAAGGTGGCAAACCTTTCTCTATTCTCTAGAGCAGACACATGAGTGGCTAGTTCAGAGTTCAAGACCTTTTCAAAATGTCGAATTCTTTCTTCATCGGTAACTGCCATTTGTGGACAAAATCGTAGTAACTCCATGAACTTAGCTTCATACTCGCTAACGTTCATGTGTCCTTGTGTAATTTTCTCAAATTGAAAGATCTTCTCATCTAGATACATCTTAGGGAAGTATCTATTGATGAATTCTCGTCGGAAAACCTCCCATCCTATTTCTTTGCCTGGTCTCTTATCCTCCTCTATCATCCACCAATTACCAGCACTCCCTTTTAGGAGGTATACCGCATGTTTTACCTTTTCAGCTTCAGGAATATCAAGGATCCTGAAAGCCTTTTCCAACTCTGTCAACCATAGATCAACATCTTCTGGGTCAGATGTACCAACATAGTCTATGGCTCCCACCCGGCGAAGTCTCTCAAAAGTCTTGCCAGCTCCATAACCTTCCTGATGGGCTGGTACCCTAGGTGCAGATGGTGGCACCCTATCTGCTATTTGTGTTATGGATGTCAGAAACTTATCAAATAAGGCATGGACAACTGGGTTTTCTATCTCAGTTGGGTCAAACTGGGGTGGCTCCCTGGGTTGCTCAGGTAAGGGTTGCTCCATTTGTGGGTGCCTTGCACCTCCCTGTGGTGCAGAAACGCTACTTTCCACCACATAATCTTCATGTGGTTCAGACATCCTTATATATCTTCTCCTCCTGAGGAGCAGAAGGTTCTATTAGATAAGGAAGGAACACTAAGGATAGACTCGACATCCTAAGTCCTATGTGTCTGTAGACTCAGCGAACCTAGAGCTCTGATACCACTTAATTGTGGGCTCTGATCTCCAAACGATGATATAAACACGATTTAAACTTAGCGGAAGCGATTCGATTAGCAGCGGAATACCAAAATCAGCAGAAATTAAAACTTTTTGAGATAAAACATTGAAACCATAAAAATTCCTTCATAAAAGGAGATAAACTGTTTACATCTCGGATAATTACTTCTTGAGTAATTATATACAACATGATACAAAATCTCAAGAACTCATAACCAAAATCTCAGACCAAAAGACTCCAAGACCTGAGAGTACAGAGGACGCATAGGACTGACTATCTATCTATATAACTCAGCAGTCTGAATCTCCACCTGGGATTTACTACTGCTCTGGGTACTACTGCTGCTGATACTGATCACGTGGAGATTGGTCCTTTCGTCCTTGACGACCACCTAAAAACAATTGAAAACTACGGGGTGAGACAATTTTAAAAATTGTCCCAGCGGGAGTTATAACTCTTCGCCAGAAACATGATTATTACAGAATAAGAGAAATAACAATACACAAAGAAGTCATATATATTTTAAGAGTAGTTAGAACAATGTTTCACAGATTGTAATCTATACCTCCTACTAGAAGCAAAGCATCTCTAAATCAAACCACATATCTCTTTTCTTTTAGAAAAACAAAAGACATGTATAACATTTATTTATTATAAATCCATCATCACCACACTGGCTCTCTTCAAGATTAGATCATATACCCATCACCTGGCATTATAATAAGGGATATCATGGCTTGTAGCCATACCCTTTTCTATAAGGTGTTAGGATTCCAAAACCAGAACATAATTGTATGATTAGTACACATGAAATTATACTTAACCATACTCAAGTGACACAAGGGTTATTTACATTCATCACCCCTAAGTCTGCAGTTAAGCCTTTCATGGGATTGTCTTGTAATAGAATTTCTCATAGTGACACTCTATATTAGGATCACATTTCATAATTTAACATAGGGATATCAATCCCTTAACATCTTATCACTAAGAATCCGGAAAGTGAGAGTCCAAACCCCTGGACTAATTATAACATTTATTACCAAGAACATCTTATTTTATCTGGTCATCTAATTAATATGACCTTTGATAATCATCAGCACATATTACTCATGACTCATTCAACCTATAAAACTCATAAGTTATCACTTATCAGATATCATGCATGTTCTTGAACATTTATACATTAGCATAGAAGTTAAGGAGGAAAGATACTAAATGTAACAAGTCTAACTTACATCAATTACCATTTTCTCAATCCTCTCATCACAAGTCATCTGTTAAGTATGACCTTGATGATACTCATGGCTCTCACAGCCCATCAATCTCATAAGATGCCACTATCAAGGCACCAGGATATATCACTATTCATAAAGTGGACAACATGCTTTTAATGAATATAGTATCATCATCCATACCTGGATATGATCATCTTCATATCAGAACCTGCATGGTTAATTCAACTGATAAAGGTAATTCAAAACAAGAAATACACTTTCCACTCTTATCATAAGAGCTAAGTTCTCTGATTCTCATCAATCAGGGTTTACTACCCATATTGCATGTCATCACCCTTGAATTAGGGTTTACTATTCACATTACATGTCATCACCCTTGAATTAGGGTTTACTATTCACATTACATGTCATCACCCTTGAATTAGGGTTTACTATTCACATTATGGTGAGTTGAACTCATAACATTGTCATGTATGAGGAACATCATCATTGATGCTCTCAGATTAGCTTTAAGATTCATCATATATCATAATTAGGGTTTCCATGATCTCACATAGGTGGATCATACCCTAATCATGCACATTCATGTGTATTGAAGGTAATTACTTGACTTTCCACCATAAAAGGATACTTTCTCTCTCCTATGATACTTTCTTTCTCCTCATACTAGCAGATGGTTATAACACCACTCTAAATCAGGTTGGGTTAAGACCACTTTGATTAACATAAACCAAATCACCACTATTGAGTGATTAGGGTTTGATTAGAACAAGGTTTCACTCAATTGAACCTTTTAAGAGCATTATGGTAAATTACACATTGATCATCATCATGGGTTAATTTACTAACCATTTGACCCTTAATGTCTCTTGGTAATATTATGGTTTAGGTTGAACAACCATCAAACCATCTAAGCCTTCAAGGCATTAGGCAGACTTATCCTCAAATGTCTTCAATAGGTTTCACACCTTCAACCTTCAAACGATCATGAGATCATATAAGGTTGTAGACCGTTTAAGCTTTGTAGACCGTTTCAGGTTTGGTTGACTTCAAGACCGTATAACACTCAAGACCATTTACCCTCATTCGGTCTTGAGGTCGAATGGTCTCATTCGGTCTTGAGGTCGAATGACCTCATACGGTCTTGAGGTCGAATGACCTCATACGGTCTTGAGGTCGAAAGTCCTCATACGGTCTTGAGGTCAAAAGCTATCATATGGTCTTGAGGTCGAATGACCTCATACGGTCTTGAGGTCGAATGACCTCATACGGTCTTGAGGTCGAAAGCCCTCAAATGCTCAAGATCGTATGGACCTCCAAGGTGGTTCAAAGGGAAAACTCGATTAGGGTTTCCTATGTTGAAGCCATCAATTGGTCTCAAGCTTGCTAACCACTTACCAATTGAGACAATGAGGGTTAGCCTTAACCAATTGGTCACTCAATTGACCCTCAATTGATATCCAATTAGGGTTGGAGTTGGTTCAATTAAGGTCTATAAACGTTCAACCATCAACACTCAACAATGTGAATCAAATCGAAGTTGAACCCATCAATTGACCTCCAATTGGGCTCAAAATTGGCCCAAACGGTCTTGGGATCGTTTGGATATACTCCAAACGGTCTTGAGACCGTTTTCCCAAGAATTCATAAAAAATCTAGATTGATTTGATAGGGGTTGAACCTTAATTAAGTCACAAATCAGCAATTTGATTATTTTAATAACCCATTGTAATTGGGCCCTCAATTGATCAAATTACCTTAACCCTAGACCTCCAAACGGTCTTGGGTTGTCACCAAACAGTCTTGAGACCGTTTGGATGAGTCCCAAATGGTCTTGAGACCGTTTGCCCATCCATCCTTTGGACTCTAGTGAAAATTCATCAAGGTTTGATTTATTGAGTTGATCATTACATCAATACTTAATTGCAATGTAATTTGGTATCTTTGTACCTTCAATTGGTCAACTATACTTGACCCCAGACCTCCATACGGTCTTGGGTGATCCCCAAACGGTCTTGAGACCGTTTGGATGATTCCCCAAACAGTCTTGGGATCGTTTGGGCTAATCAACCCAAAATCTCAAATTAGCTCATTGTGATTTCAGCACTGATTTCAATTAGGGTTTGCCCTAGTAATCAACCTTCAACTCTTAACTTGTTTGGAATTAGTCCATCAAATTTTGTGAGTCATTAATTAACATCATTATGAATAGTAATATCATACGGTCAATGCTTAGTCAACCATCTTATACGGTCTTGAGACCGTTTGCCCAAAAAGGGCAAATTAAGCAGATTGAAAATCAGAACTAAATTCAATTGAATTTGCTAATTGTTTTGCCTATATCTCACAATTCCTTTGGAGTTAACCTCTCCAATTTTGTGGGTGATTACCCTACATAATTATGAACAGGATTCTCATACGGTCCACACTTGGTCAACGCAGACATACGGTCTTGAGACCGTATGCCTTCATACGACCTCGAAACCGTTTGCCCATCAAACGGTTTTGCAAACCGTATGGGCACTTGGTTGAGGTCGTATGGTAAAGTGAAAGTTCATGGATAAGCATAGGAAATAACGCCCTTATCTTCTAGCTCAAGAACAGCAACAGTTCCTCACGGATTTTCTTGCAAGGAAGCAAGGGAAGATAGGGAAGAAGAAGAACTAGCAACTAAAAGCATAGAAAAGATGTATATAACAAAGCTTAGGTTTAGAGTTATAAAACCCGCCTAAAGCTTGCTCCTTGAGCTCCAAGCTTTCGAGCTCCAAGCCTTTAATGGTGTCCTAGAAGCTCCACAGGTCGGCCAAGGTGAATCCTCCAAGGTAAGTTGAGAAGAGATGGCTAGAAAGATAGAGCTAAGTGAGCTAGCCATGAATTTGACCTTGAATTCGAGTTTCATCCAAGAATTAAAGCAAAAGGAAGGATCCAAACCTACCTTGCACTCCCCTGGTCGTCCTCCTGAGCTCCAGAGCTCTCCTAAGTCAGTTGAGCAAGGGGGAACAGTGAAGGGAACGAAAGAAACATTCCTTTGCTAAGTGAGGAAAAGGGCTTATATACTTGGGGTGGAATTTTAGCATAGGCACATAGGTTTTCCTTACTTTCAACTAAGTCCCTCCTTTCTTCTTTGCTCGTCCCTTCTTCTTATTTCTGAGGACAACCTTCTTCTAACGTCAAGAAATGAAGGCAAAGAAGACTAACCTATTACTAAAGCACACACATAAAAGGCTATAGTACTTACACCTTGATTATTCAATCACAAAGGTGTTTTTCATTATATGATTATTCAATTTAAGTGACTTCTTCATCATTTCTTCTCTAAATGATGACAAGAGTCTTACAAGATATTTTATATGGTGTATTTTATAAGTTGCACCCCTCAAATTGGGTAAATTGCACTTTACTCCAATTTAGGGTTTCAAGCACAGGGATTGCTTCCACAGCTGCACCTTGGTGCTCAAGCTTGGGAAATCCCTCAAACTTTACCATAATCATTCTTATGATGTCTCAACATCAGAGGAACATCTCAACATGTGCAAATTGCAGGTTAACCCTTCTAACTAGGTAAATTGCACATAGGTCCCTATATTACAAAACAATCAATTCAACATTGTTTAAAAGGGACATAAAAGGAAAAGTATGTTCCTTAGGGGCTTTTATTACCTTCTAAAAGATAATTACAAGTGTTTAATTACATATTTAGGCAAAAATTCTAGGGTTAGGTTATAACCAAGGTCAGGGATGTTACACCTGCACAACACACCATCCCTACATTGCTTCAATAGAATGGGGTCATACCAGAAATAATATCCCAAAGAATGGAAAAATTTCTTTTTCTCTTGCTATGTCCAATCATCTGGGATAATTTTTCAGGCAAGATAATTAACAATATAAGAAAACCAAGGATCTTTAGATTTCACAGATAGAAGTTGTTCATCAGGAAATGTCTCGGTAATGGGTATATGCACGTCCTTCTCATCTACCCTTTCCGACCTAGACAAATGGTCCGCAACCACATTTTCTATTCCCGCCTTATCTTTGATTTCAATGTCAAATTCTTGTAACAGTAAGATCCACCTAATCAATCTAGGTTTGGCATCTTTCTTTTCCATAAAATACTTTATGGCGGTGTGGTCCGTCCATACCACGACTTTAGATCCAACAAGATATTGCCGAAATTTTTCAAAAGCGAAAACAACGGTGAGAAGCTCTTTTTCAGTTTTTGTTTAATTCAGTTGTGCTTCATTTAAAGTTTTGGACGCATAGAAAATCACAGCGGGTTTATTGTCCACACATTGTCCTAAAACAACCCCTAATGCGAAATCCGACGCATCACACATCAATTCAAACGATTTTTTCCAATCCGGTGTTTGCACAACCGGAGCAGAAATTAATTTTTCTTTAAGCACATTAAAAGCATGTAAACACTTTTTGTTAAAATCAAAGACCGCATATTTCTCCAACAGCTCAGATAATGGTTTAGTGATTTTTGAGAAATCTTTTATAAAGCGGCGATAAAACCCGGCCTGACCTAAAAAACTCCATACCCCTTTTACCGAATTCGGTGGACGCAATTTAGAAATAACTTCAATCTTCACCGGATCTACCTCCAACCCCTTGCTAGACACTTTATGTCCAAGCACGATCCCTTCGCTAACCATCATATGACATTTCTCCCAATTGAGAACCAAATGTGTGTACTCACATCGTTGCAAAACCTTATCCAAATTGTATAAACATTCATCGAAAGACACACCATAGACAGAGAAATCGTCCATAAAGACTTCCAAACAACGTTCAACCATATCGGAGAAAATGGCGAGCATGTAACGCTGGAAGGTTGCTGGTGTGTTACACAATGCAAAGGGCATACGGCGGTATGCAAATGTTCCATAAGGACAAGTGAAGGTGGACTTCTCTTGGTCCTTAGGATCAATGGAAATCTGATTGTAGCCCGAATAACCATCGAGAAAACAAAAATGAGATCGACCTGCCAATGGCTCTAAAATCTGATCAATGAATGGGAGAGTAAAATGATCCTTAAGCGTAGCAGCATTCAATCTACGGTAGTCTATAAATACACACCACCCGATTACCAAACAGGTCGTGACTGGCTCATTTAACAAATTATGTGTAATAGTAATTCCCCCCTTTTTAGGGACTACCTGTGTAGGACTCACCCACGTCGAGTCGGATATAGCATAGATGATACCCGCAGAAAGGATCTTGATCACCTCCTTCTTGACAACCTCCATCATGCTAGGATTTAGTCAGCACTGTGGCTGAATTACAGGTTTGGCTCCCTCCTCGAGCCGGATCTTGTGCTGGCATAATGTAGGGGAAATCCCCTTGATGTCCACGATTGACCATCTGAATGCACCTCAGTGGTTCTTCAGCACGATCAGCAGTTGATCCTCCTCCTCGGCACTCAGATATGCCGAAATAATCACTGGAAACTTCTCACCCTTAGCTAGAAATGTATATTTCAAATGAGGTGGTAGTGGCTTCAATTCTAAATCTGGCGGGCTGATCAAGGATGACTGAAGTGGTGGTGGGAGTTCTCCAAGGTCTTCATAGTACCTAGCGTAGAAACATGGCAGTGCCTGAAGCATCTTGGCACATTCTTGTAGTGACTTGCTTCTCTTCCAATCATGTGTTATATTAACCAGGCAAGCTTCAAGAGGCAGTTCTGGATATGCATTAAAAATAGAACTTACTATGGCCTCATCTTCAGTAGAAGGAGGGATGTCCTCCTCTTCATCATTGGGAAAACCCACAACCTTGCTAAGAGACACAACCTTCGTCTGCTCCATGATGTCTACAGCCAGTGTCCCCTTCTCCACCTTAGTCATTACATGAGCCATATCTAGAAACGGCTTCCCTAGACAGAGAGAAATATTATGATCAAAGTGCTTCACCATGCAGCATTGCTCCTTAGCTTTTGGTTCTGTTGTGATGGAGGGCATGACCATCTCAAACCGATCATCAGCGATACTCAAGGTAAAATGACCTCTCCCGATCTCAAGTATCATGTCAGCAGTGGCTTGGAAGGGTCGTCCAAGGAGTAACTCATTACCCTGCTCATCTTGCATTTCCATTAGGACAAAGTCTGCTGGAAATACAAACTGATCAACTTTCACTAACACATCTTCGCAAATACCATATGGTTTCACCACGGAATTATCCGCCAACTATATTTTCATATTGCTTGGACTTGATTCTTTCAGTCCCAGCTTCTTGAATGTAGAGAGAGGCATCAGGTTTATACTTGCCCCAGAATCACACAGTGCTTCACCAAATTTCACTTTACCAATGTAGCATGAAATGTTGAAGCAACCCAGATCTTTCCTTTTAGGTGGCAATGTGCCCATGATGAAAGCACTCACCTATTCCTTAAGAACCACATCCTCGGTATCTGGGATTTTCCTCTTCTTTGTAATGATGTCTATAAGAAACTTTTCGTAAGAGGGAATTTTCTCTATTGCTTCTAAAAGAGGAATGTTGACCGAAAGATTTCTAAAGCTATCTAGAAACTTCTTGAACTGAGCGTCCACTTTCTTAGCCTTCACGCTATTGGGATATGGGACCGGGACATTTTGTGCCCTTTGATGTGGCGACACATATATCGTCCTCTTCTGTGTCTCCTTAAAAACGGGTTCTGCTGTGACATCATCAACTGTATCCTCTACCCGCTCTGTGATAGGAGGTGGAACCTCCTCTGTGGCCTCACCTGTGTTTTCTGACAAGGGTTTGCTTGGTTCATCGGTCCTGGGGTTTAAAATCTTCTTACTGCACCTTAGCAAGATTGCCTTAGCCTGTTGGTTTCCTCCTGGAATATTTGTATTACTCGAAAATCCTTGCTTCACTGGCTTCTTCAGATTTGCTATCTCAGCTGCCATTTGCGCCAAGGATGTCTCTATTGTCCTCATTTGAGCCCCATGGCTTTGTAGGGTCTGCCCGAATTGATTCACGAATTCTCCTTGTTGCTTTATCTACTGGCCAAACGTGCTCATAAGTTCTTGATTCTGCTTTATTATTTGATTGAGCAACTCATTGCTCTTATCCTCCGCTGCCGGTTGGGATTTTGTGTCGGGGTCCTGCAATAAATTATTTGGGTCCTTCCAAGAAAATTTCTTGTCTTTCCTCCATGAATAATCATTGTTTCTATACCCCTACTGCTGACGCATGAATTTTACTTGAGCCTCATCATCAGATTCTGTGTCTTCTTTAACAAGCCGTTTCTTTGCTAGAAGGTCCATCTTCTCATTTAGCTCTTTGATGGACTTTGACTCCCCCGTACCTCGAACATGCTCTATGACGTCTTTGTTGCCCCAGGATTGCTTCTTTGCCATATTCTTCAAAATTTCCCAGCACCTCATGCCCTTGTTGTTTATGAAGAACCCTGAACCTGCTGCATCCAGATTACTTCTATCATGCTCATTGAGAGAAAAATATAAAATTTTGACCTGCTTCTCCTTGTCAAGCCCATGATGTGGGCACCTCCGCAGCATGATCTGAAACCGTTCCCAGGTCTCGGAGTAAGTCTCTCCTGCTTTCTGACTAAAATTATGAATTTTTCTGATCATATCATTTGTCTTCTCAGGCGGAAAGAATCTTTCAAAGAACACTTCCACCATGTGGTTCCATGATTCCACATACTCATCATCAAGATTATGTAGCCATTCTCGTGCATTTCCCGCCAGAGAGTTGGGAAACAACTTCAAGTACAACGTCTCATGTGGAAACCTATCTATCTTGATCATATCACAGTTCTCCACGAATTGGCTTATATGAGTCACCAGATCTTCATTTTTAAGTCTGTGAAACACATTTGATTTGACCAAATTTATTAATGCAAGATCAATTTTATAAGTTGGAATATTGACTGCCTGCTTCTTTATTGGCCCCTTTGATGCAGATGCAGAAGATGCCTTGATCTTCTCCCATATCGTCTGCTCTTCTGCCATGGCTTCTGGTTCAGAATCCGAATCTATATCTTCCAGTTGGGTTTGAACGTTGTTCTCCTCCTCGTCTGGTCCCGTCAGTGGAACCTCTGGTGATTGCTACGTGTAGTCAGTGCTACGCGTCTTCACCATGCACCAGTACCTGTAAAATGATAATTTTAGTTCAGTACCGTGCTAGACGATTACGATAATATGAAAGATAAAACTATGAATTTCAAAAATGATAATACAAAAAAATGTGGCCTAGTGTGGCCGCTAGCAGCACTCGTAGTGCCGACAATTGCTGTGTCCCCGATAACAGTGCCAATAACTTGACACAATTTTACCGTGTGTATAACGCAAGTGCACGCGTCAATGTAGTATAGGCCATTGTGAGGCCCGAGTCGAACTCAGGGACATTGAATTATCAGTAGACTACTACTAACTACTCGCAATCTGCTAGACCAATAAAACATTATGAGAGTTGTTGTAAAATAAAAGAAAATAAAATAAAATAAATCAATCAATTAAATGTTTAGTTTAATCAATTCAAATGGAGATCTTTAGGGTTGTCGTTTCACCGCGGATTTTTATTGTATGAATTTCCACATAGTTAAACAGGTTCATCTCTCAATCCGGGTAGTGGCCTGTAGTCAGAATTATCCACTGTCGTGGTACAATTCACTACCTATGTCTAGGTCGGTTCCACTGTCGTAGTAACCTATACCCTAAACTAGGTGCATTAGAATCGACCTCTGGGTTTCCACCATTAACCTTACATCACCTTATTCAAGGGATTTGTTAATTAATGTGAATTTCATCTCTTTTCAACCATTAATTCTTCTTTCCAAGTAATTAAAGGTATTAGATTATCATTATGGTGATCAAGCATAACAATATAATTGAGAAAATGAAATCATACCATGGATTTAAGAGATAAATTATGAATTACTATGATAAAAATATCATACAATGCTTCCCCGAGCTACTCCCGGTCCTAAAGATAAAGGGGATTAGCCCCGCATGTTCATCTCTGAGCAAAACGTGGTTGAAGAAAGGGGAAACATGGAGAAAAACGTGAATAAGTAATGAAACCCCTAAACTGAGAAGATCCAAGCGTTCTTTGGCGTTGAATGCGCCATCTACAGCCTTTTGGTGGTGGAGAACGTCTTCTTCGGCTTCCGAAATGGTTGGGGCGTGCTTCTGGGCTCCGTTCTTCTCTCCACACCTTCTCGGGACGTGTGCAGTGGCTAATGACATGATACCTGGCTCTTGGCCATTGTCATTAGGTATAATCACCGAGTTAGGTTGCAAAAATATCACAACCGTTGGATTAGAGACGATCTGAAACAAACTCTGATCTGACAGTGTCGATACCATCGACGCGGGTCGATGGTATCGACCCCTCGTGATATCCGCAAGCCTGCTTTTCCATCGTTGCGCCTGATGCTGACTCGATACCATCGATGCGGGTCGATGGTATCGACACCCTTAGGCGTCGATTTTATCCCTTTTCCATCGCTGAAACTACACGTGTCGATAGTATCGACTGACTGGTCACTGGCAACCTGATGGTAAGTCGCTACCATCGACTTCCCGGTCGATGGTATCAACTCTGTGCTCCTCCTTGCGGCTGCCTGCTTATGGCTGTGTCGATAGTATCGACAGCCGTCGATGGTATCCACAGCTGCAGATATGTGTTTTTCCTGAAATTGCAAAAAAAAAAACCACATAAGCCGAGATAAAACCTAATATTGTAATCATTTATGCTCAAAACAATAAAATAAGAGAGATTTGACACTGAGAAGGATCATAGACTAAAGTAAGTGAATTATGCGATATTAACCACCAAAATGACTAATAAACGCATAAAACACGAGTAAAACAAGTCTATAAATGTGACTCAAAATCATCACATCAGTTGCCCAACACACCCCTAGTGGATTTGGTAGAGTATGCCCGATATGGCTCCTTGGACGATAGTATTCCCTGGTCAATATGAAGGACTCTTGGACGACATGAAGATGGTTTTGCATAGAGGCGCCTTGGGTGTTATACCCCCTTGGCCAATAGGCTTTGGTGAGGGTAGTCACCCTGCCTGATGCTACCTATCGTGAGGGTTGCAGGAGTTTTAGTGGGGGTTCTGATGACTCTGAATGTATATGGCTTATAATAATAAAACAAGTAATATGATGTAATCACCTTGGATCCTGCAAATATGATGATGAGTTAAAATGACAGGTTGTGAACCAGGAAGCTTGGAAGCATATGAAGTTGCTTCACATGATGATGTGATCCATGCCTATGGTCACAAGTATAAGGCATAATATATGCTCATGATTAATAATGATACCATGAATGATAAAGCTTATAATCATAGATGTTACTCTATACTTGATAGCATGATCATTCTATTAATCCATGATGGCTTCAGTTATCTCTATGAATGTGTATACTAACCATGCATGTATTTCATGTGGATTCATAGACTGGTAATAGTTATGAGACATATGTGCTGGAATAGCACCATGTGGTAATGTGGCAACAAGTTGATAGGTCTGAGGACCTGATATAAGGCTGAGTGCCTAGTTGAGGTTTTATCCTCTGATGATGATATATGGGATGCGTTCCCAGGATGTTGATGCATGATTATGATGCATTGAGAGGCAGTGGTTGATAATGAGGGATTGAGATCCCAAGACAATATGATGATGGAAATAATGATGTAATCCTATAAGTCTATGTTTATACTTTGATTGCCTCAACAATTGGCTTAAAATATACTAATCAATTATAGATGAACATATCATGTAGTTTTCCATGGCCATAGATCTATTACTGTCAGTATTTGGTGAGGGTGAAATAGGTTTATCCTGCGGGATTACCTAGATCACATATTGTTGAATATGTGAGGTTTCTCCTAGCCTAAAATAGGAGGGTTTAAGTGCAACTATGGTTGCAGACTCGGGACATATGGAGCATGGTGAACGAACCCATGGATCAGGATATGAAATGATGAGCATGATGCGTTCATCGCTCAGATGTATGCACTAGGACCTATGCGGAGGTGAGCTAGAGATATGGGTAGCTTGCGGAGCTGACCCAGAGGCTGAGGCCCTATAAGCATAAGACTGTGGTCTTGCTTGATTATTCGTGTACTGATCACGAGAAGGTGAGGTCATGGAGTCCAGATCTCCTTAGACCTTGTATGGCACCGGATTGGGCTTCACATCCAATGGTTTGATTTGAGCAGGGAAGGCTCACTTCCTCAGAGCATAATAAAATGTATTCCAGCCGAATAAGTTTTTCTTACTTAGAGAAAAATATGAAACATTGATTGATGCCTTGATTATATAGCTGATCTAGTTGAACTATGCAGTTGTGGGTACGATCCTTATATCTTGTGATAAGTTCTTATAAAGCTTATCTTGTCAATCATGTTCCATAAAGAAATGTTGGGTTATATGCCTCTCAGATATCTTGGTAAGCTTGATGGTAATAATAGATTTGATCAGTATGCTTCTCTTGTTATACATTTTATCAGTTATCTACTGTTATCTTCTTTAACCTTTTAAGGTTTATAGTTTCGGCGGGAAGTTATGTTTCTCGCTGGGACTGTGTGTCTCACGCCGCTGGTTTGCAACCTTTTTAGGTGATCGCGCTAGATGTGGTGGTGGTCCTGAGGTGGCGGTCGAGCAACAAGAAGAGCAGTAGAAGGCAAGAGATGGACATGTTGCTGTTTTGGTGGTTTTGTAGTAGAGTCCTTAAATCATCTCTGTACACTCAAGTCCTTGGAGGTGTTTGATGACATTTCATGATGATCATTTGTTGTAATCTTGTATATCCTGCTACTGGCCGTACGTGGCCCGTTATGTATGTATAAACATGTGTTAAACTCTAGTGCTGACAGTACATATGGTTCTGATAAGTTGTGTACCTATAACAAGGCTTGTGAATGTTTATATAACATGTTTCTCTGTAGGATGTGGATGCAAAAGTTCTCTCATGTATGCTTTCTACAATCAGTTTTAATTAACCTGTGTTTTCAGTACTATATGGTTCCGCACATTTTCACGTGTCATCTCGTTGTCTGTGTGATGGCAAGGTGTCATAGATAGAATCTCCTTTTACACTACTTGGAGGATAGTAGAGACCACCAGTCAATCATTTCTCTAGTGTGCAATCCCTAGTTCAATCACATCTCATATACACTGAGCCTACAAATTTGACAGCCTTCTTTCTAGCAACATGTCACCAAGAATTTGAAGACCATTGTCAAGCCTTGTGATTCTCAATTAAAAATATTCCAACGACTGACCATTCTTGAGTGTGATGTCCTCAAACTCCTTGAAAATATTTTTTTCCCTTGAGAACGTGCTCAACGCCGATCCACATGGTTTTCATGATATCCCATGCTTTTGTGGACTTATTCTTTACTTCTAGGGTTGATGGAACTTCCTGGAGGGTAGCAGAGAGTTCCAATTAGTCTTCATAGTTGTCTAGGATACCATGTTCAATCACATCCCATTATATCTGATCCTATAAATTCAAAGGCCTTCTCTTCCTCCAATGTGTCACTAAGAATGCAAATATTGTTGGTGAGCTATGTGATTCTCATGCAGAAATAGTCCATACATTCACCATGCTTGAAAGTGATGTACTCAAACTTCTTGTGAACCTTCTGTGTATTTTCTTTACAAAATCACTTGACACCCATCTACATAGTCTTCATGACATCCCACACGTGTTTGTTCATGTTCTTCACTATCATGGTTGATAGCATCTTCAGATCATTGTCCAGAGGATAGAAAAGAGAACCAATATGTCATAATAGTAATCCTTGTTCCCTGCTTCAACCGCATCCCATAAGCCTTGAACTTGTAGATTCAACGACCTTCTCTTCCTCCAACGTGTCACCAAGAATTCAAAAATTGTTTGTGAATTCTATAATTCTCATAGAGAAATGGTCCATAGATTCATCATCCTTGAAAGTGATATCCTCAAACCCCTAGCGAAGCTTCTGTTTGTTTTCCTCATAAACACACTCAATGCCGATCAGCATGGTCTTTACAATATCCCATACTTTTTTGTCACATCTTTCACTACCAAGGTTGATAACATCTATGGCAGAACCATCTGGATGTAAGGTTGTGTCCACCGGATCAGAACGACTATTCAGTCTGATCCAGCCTTAGACTGATTTGACTTTTGATCTGACCTTCAGTCTTCTCTTTCCTCTGAAAATCTGATCATAAGTCTAGTCCCATGCAAAATCAGTAAAAACCGTTGTGAACCAGTTGAATCAGGTAAGATAAAAATCTATTTGTATATATAAATTACTCTAATATTTAGAAAGTGTAGTGGGAGAGTGGACTCCATTGTTGATTATAGTAAAATTTTCTAATAGGTATATGAACTCTTAGACTACACACGAACATCCATTAGACCAATAAAATCAGAGGCTTTAGCAGCAGTTCATTGATTGAATTGATACTTGATAGTATATTAGGTGTAGGAAAAATAGAAATAGTCTCTTATTTTCTTATACATATTAAGTAATTCAGAATTAAGATTATTGTGATTGTTGGCCTTTTGTGTGCTATAGGTTGATGTTTGTTAATTTATAGGGTGTAATTTTATTGTTGATATTCCCAATAGATGATATAATAGCGAAACTTTTCTCATCAATTGTGAGAAATCACTTGCAACTGCATGAATTAATATGTACTACCAAACAATTAAATTTCAACTTACTACACTATGGATGCTACTTTGTTCATTACTTTTCCATTTGGTTTCCCACATTCT
The DNA here is from genome assembly GCA_963693085.1 of Alisma plantago-aquatica. Lineage (NCBI taxonomy): Eukaryota > Viridiplantae > Streptophyta > Magnoliopsida > Alismatales > Alismataceae > Alisma > Alisma plantago-aquatica. The sequence continues at coordinate 1,133,946,184 of OY856409.1, read as the reverse complement.
CTACATCAAAGTTTCGTGTTCTTATCAACACGACAACAAAAAAGATAATTGGTAAATTACTTTAATGATATTTGTGCAATGTGCACTACAGAAAAGTAATAAAATCAATTCCCTAACCTCTCTATCGATGCAAACCTAGTGCTCTGGAGATAGGTGGGCGACGGTGGGAGTCGACATCTCCCTCATGGTTACCTGGATCTCCCTAGTGGTTATTCTCTCTTGTAGGTTCAAGGGTGGTAGATTCTTTGAGTCACAATCACCTAGGATGGTAGAAGATCTGGTTAGCAGGTGTGCACGACTAGGGTTATAGGATGGGGACGAAGAGAATATTTTTGAGTTGGAAGATGAAGCGGTGGGCATGTACGAGGAGCATGTGGCATTGGCCCTGGTGGTAAGGTTTCTCACAGACTGCCTGTGCAATTTATGGGCAATGAAGCGCACCCTTACCCAAGCATGGTTGCTACCGAATAAGGTCGTCTTCAAGAAATTGACCCCACAATTTTTATCATCCAGTTCCTCCATTGGTGGGACAAATAGAAGGTCATGGAAGGCATCCCTTGGAGTTTTGAGAATCAACTACTTTTGGTAAAGGAGGTGGACGATGATGACCTATCAAGACAAATAAAATTCAATGAATGCTTGTTTTGGATATGTATATATGGGATTCCTCTTGGGTACAGATCTGAAGCGATTATCTCTTCAATAGAGAGAAAAATAGGTCGTAAAGTGTAGATAGATCTTGATGATCTTGGCTGGGACACTTCATCTAGGGTTCAGGTCTGTCTGGATGTCACCCGACCTATAAAGAGGACACAAAAAATAAAAGACAAAAGGGGAGAGGTTTATACTCTGGAGATCAAATATGAACAATTGCCCAACTTTTACTTCCTATGTGGTCGTCTAGGGAACATGGACAGAGACTGTAAACTGGAACAAGAATAGGAAGATCAACAATGGGGGTGGGCACATGGTTCAAAGCGTCATTGAGAAAACCACAAATGACGACAACAAAAGAAATCTATGGCGAGGGATCATCAAAGAAGAAGATCACATTCCACATGAAATCATCCAAAGTGCTAGGTAGCATGAAGCGGCTAGAAGATAGCATCCTGGTCCCTCCGGAATAGGGGGAAGTACAGAGATAGACAACCTTCAAGTACTATGGCATAGAAATAGGTGGGGCTGATCATCGCAGGGGATTGGAAGGATACAAACATGCAGAAGGTATGAGGCAAGCGATGATAGTAAATGTGGCTAGGGAGGTCCTACCTAATCAGAATGCAATGGGATATCGACGGTCGGATGTAGGCTCAGGCCAATAGACTCAACCTAATAGGCCATTAGAAGGAAGTGTGGGTCCTCCATTAACGCATAATGAAGGGTGCAACTGTCAAACATTCAGAAAGGCAAAGCAAAGTAGACACCTACTGCTGTTACAATGGACCAGGTGTTTGAACGTTTACAAAGTGACCCGATGATTGATGAGAAGAGCATGGAATCCATTGCAAACTAGGAGCATATGACTTTAAGTTTTAAGCATGGAGGAGATAAAGCACAAGTTCAAGCAAGGGGTCAGAGGAAAAAGAAAGAATTGGGTTTGTTTGTATTGTCACGATCAAAGGCCATTGGGGTGAAAGCAACCAACAACGCAAACCAAAAATCATAAGAAGAAAAATTTGTATTGATGAGAGGGAACCTGTGGGACCTCTAGAGGATGAAGATGCATTGATTACTGGGAAACGAGGGTGTGATGCTGATTGGGAACAAATGGAGATAGAGATGGACTTAGGCATGGTGTTTCCTTGAAAGAAGTAGCAGGTTCTGGTAATGAATGGCAGTGATTCAGTAAGGAGCTTTGAGCTTCAAGTAGATGGTATTGGTTTTGACCAGACCCATGAAGGGAAATGAAAATTCTGAGTTGGAACTATCGGGGGCTGGGCAAACCTGACAGGAAGTGGGCTCTCTGATCGTGGTGTTGGAGGGAGTGCCCAAGCTTAGTTTTCATCTTGGAAACTAAGATTCCTAGAAGCAAGCTAGAGATGATTAAACACGACTGTGGTTTTGTGGATAAATTTTGTTTATCAGTGACAGTCTATATGGGGAACTCGAGTTATGGTGGAGAGATATTGTTGTTGTGATTCAGAGTTATTCACAACACCATGTCGACTGCTTGGTGGAAGAAGGACATGGAATAGCATCGTGGCGAACCATTACTATTTATGGGTGGTGAGAGAAGCAGCAAAAGAATCACACTTGGGAACTCATGATACATCTACGTAACGAGATTGACTTGCCGGTTATCTTCTTTGGAGATCTGAATGAAATCCTTTCCAATGAGGAAAAGTGGGGAGGGCATCCAATTCCAGAAAAGTGGATTCAAGACTTTAGGGATTCCGTTGATGACTGTGGTTTGCTAGACTTGGGTTTCTCGGGGAGTCTGTTTACTTGGCAACATGGGCTCTCTGTGTAGAATCTAGTCAAGGAGCATCTGGGTTGAGGTTTGGCTTCTTATGACTGGCTACAAACTTTTAACACTAGCAAAGTGCTTCGTCTTCTGATCTATAATTCAGACCATGCACCTATTGTTATTTCTGCAGCCAAAGGAGAGAGTATAAGGATGAGGAAGAAAAAGCATTTCTTTTTTGAGATAATGTGGCTGAGAGAGGAGGAATGGGAGAGGTGGTGAAAGACTTAAATGGAGGAAATTCTGGGACTGATTTAACCAAGAAGATCCGTGGGTGGATAGCTTATTTGAATGGGTGGCAAAAAAATTTGGACACATGAAACAATAGAAAAAGGAAGTGGAAAAAAGCCTAGGTGAGGAGCAATGGAAGTTCCCATATGCAACAACTCTTAATAGATGCGTTGAATTATCCAAGGAGTTAGAGTATCTGCATATGTCGGAGGAGTCTTATTGGTGTGCCAGAGCCAGAGTAAATGAACTATAGGAAGGTGACCGTAATACTTCCTATTTCCATCATAAGACATCCCAGAGGAAAAAGAGAAATCACATTGCAGGGCTGAAAGACAACCGGGGTGTATGGCACAAGGAGAAAAAAGAGGTGCAAAAGATTGTTACTAATTTCTTTCATGATCTCTTCTCATGTGGCAATCCATCAAGCTTCACAGAAGCTATGAGAGGCATATTAGGAGTGGTGAACCAGAAAATGAATGCTTCTCTTCAAAAAGACATTTCTGATGAGGAGATTTAGGCTTCCTTGAAATAGATGCTCCCCAACTAAGCACCAAGTCAGGATGGTTTGAAGCCAATGTTTTTTTTAAATTCTGGCACATTTTGGGAAAGGATATATCTAGCTACATCAAGGGTTGGTGGAAAGGCGAGCAACATATTGGGGAGGTGAATTCTACTCTCGTGGTGCTTATACCTAAGGTGGAAAAACCTGTGCAACTTTTTGAGTACAGGGCAATCAGCTTGTGCAATGTGACGTACAAGATAACATCAAAGGTCCTGGCCAATAGACTGAAGCTGCTTATGGACAAGATTATATCTGTGAACCATAGTGCTTTCATATCGGGCAAAATGATAACTGATAATGCCCTTATAGCTTATGAGCTCTTTCATAAAATAAAGTATGAAGGAAGGAAAAAACATGGTACCTGACACTTAAACTTGATATGTCCAAAGCTTATGACTGAGTAGAGTGGCGGTATCTAGATTTTGTATAAGAGAAGATGAGATTTGGTAGGTTGTGGAGAAGGAAGATCTGGAAGTGCATATCCTCAGTGGACCATTCTTTTGCTATTATTGGTGTCCAGACTTAAAGTTTCAAGCCTTCCCGGGGACTGTGACATGGTGACCCTCTCTCTCCTTATCTATTTATCATTTGTACTAAGGCATTTTCTACTTCCTTACAACATGCTGTTGAGGCTAATATGATTCAGGCATCAAGGCCAGCAGACATGTACCTTGGATTACTCACATTTTCTTCACAGATGACAACATCCTCTTTTTGAGAGAATCTCATCATGAATGCCTGAACTTAGCTAATATAATTAGTCAGTATGAACAAGCATCAGACCAGAAGATAAATCTTACCATGACTGAGGTGGCTTTCAGCAGATGAGTGGTGTATGAAACAAAATAAGTTCTAAAAGATATGTTGGGGGTGAAGGAGGTGGACAGACATGCCAAGTACTTAGGTCTTCCCACAGATATTGGGAGGTCCAAAAAGCAAGTTTTTAGCTTCATTAAGGAGTGAATCTGGAGGAAACTATAGGGGTGGAAAGAAAAGCTATTATCAAAACCAGGGAAACAAGTGCTCATCAAGTCCATTTTGCAAGCCATACCTTCTTACATTATGAGTGTATTCCACCTCCCTATGGGATTTCTAAAGGACATCCGGTGCTACATTGTGAGATTCTGGTGGGGGCGAAGGACAAGGAGAGAAAGATCTCATGGCAGTGTTGGACATCTTTGCGCAAGCCTAAGAAAGAAGGCGGATTGGGATTTCGAGATATGCATACTTTCAACCAAGCTCTTTTGAAAAAATAAGTTTGGCGACTCTTGACGAAGATTGAATCTTTAGCCTACCAAGTTCTATAGGCTAGGTACTTCCCACACACTTCTATTCTGGAGGCGAGTAGGAGAAACAACCCAAGCTATACATGGAGGAGCTTATGGGCAGCGAAAGCGGTAGTACTAGAAGGCATTGGCGGGTGGGAAAAGCAAATATGGTAAGGATATGGGAGGACAACTGGGTGTGTGGCTGGGATGGACAACTTGATGTTTGCACTGACTCTACTATGGGACAGCCATCTATGGTTCAGGAGTTGATAAATCCTCACACGAAGGCATGGGATAGGGAGATTCTATATGCTTGTTTTCCGCCTGAGACATGCAAATTGATTGAAAATACGCCTATTAGCACTCACTTACCGGAGGATAGTCCCTTCTGGTAGCCGGACAGGAAAGGTCACTTCACCATGCAGTCGGCATACTGGCTTGGCTTACTGGGAAGGAGGGGGTTTCTTGACACACAGGATGATACTAATGATAGGATCTGGAAGATTGTCTCGGATCCGAGCTGGCCACCCAAAGTGGTTCACTTTCTCTGCCGCATCAGTACATGAGGTATATATTGCCATGTTGGGTCGGCTTCAAGAACGACACTGTAATGTGGATGGCATCTACCCACTATGCCATGTGGAGAGGGAGACAGTCCAATACATGATGTTCTGCTGTGAGGAATCAAGGACGTACTGGAGACGAACACCAGCAACATATATTGCTGCCTCGACTTTTCTCCAGTCACCGAGACAGACACTATTAGCACTTACTGACGGTCTCATCCAACAGGAGACTGGCTCCATCGCGGCTACGTGGGGATGGTCCCACAGAAATCATGTAGCATTCGATCATGGAGGGAAAAGCCTACAATTCTTTATCCAAGCAGCGAAGACATACTTGTTGGATGAGCAGCTTGCACGGAGCATGAAGTGGCAGCTTGGTAGGGACGCAAGCAATGATGGAGCTGGGCACCGGAAGCCGCTGGAACGAGATATTATAAAAATCAACTACGACGTAGCACAGAAGCAGGGAACATCGACTGGAATAGGTGTTGTTGGCAGGGATCACGATGGCCATGCTATTGTGGTGTGCGGTCGATGCATGGCGAGGGGAATGCTGGCCTGTGGAGATTGGAGAAGCTGTTGCAGTGAATGAAGTAATCAAGCTCGCACTTCAACGTGGATGGAGACGTATAGAGCTGGAGACTGACTCATTGATTCTGCACTCTGCAATTACCAGTGTAGAGAAAAGGAGAGACTACCTTGGCCTGTTAGTAGAGGATATTCTATATCTGTCTTCTAGTTTTGTTTCAGTCATTTTTTCACATGTACGCCGGTCCTGTAATAAGGTGGCACGTGAAATCACCAACCTTGCTAAGTGTGGTGATTTTATGTACACCAGTGAGGGTGGGGACATCCCCCAATCCCTTTTGAACCTTGTTTCTTCATACTATTATGAGTAATGAATAGGATTGGCCCCGTTATAAAAAGAATCAATTGGTTTATCAATCTAAATATAGTTATTTTATATTTCATAATTAGAAAGACTAAATGAATATTAATTACCCGGTCTGGTCCAGGTCTAGTCTCAATTAGGTCCATCATTTTTTTCATTCGGTCCGCACGGGATCAAATCATATTCGGTGCAATCTTTGGTCTAGATTTTTTTTCGTTAATTAGGTCTCAGTCTGGTCTGATCCGGGTTCAGACCGATGTACATCCCTACCCAGAGGATGGTAGAGGTAACCATTTATTCTCCATAGTAGTTTACAATCCCTGGTTCAATCACTTCCCATAAACCTTGATCTTGTAGATTCAACGACCTTCTATTCCTCCAACATGTCACCAAGAAGAGGAATGTTGGTGACCCTATGATTCTGATGGAGAAATCGTCCACAGATTGACCAATCTTGAATGCAATGTGCTCAAATAATCCTTGTGGAGCATCTATGTGTTTGCCTCATGAGCACACTCGATGCTTATCCACATGCTCTTCATAGAATATGTGTCCTTCCCTACCAGGGTTGACATTATAAGCCTTGAGCCTACAGATTGAATGACCTTCTCTTCCTCCAATGTGTCACCAAGAATCCAAAGATTGTTGGTAAGCCATGCAATTCTTATGAAGAAATTTTCCACAGATTCACCTTCCATGAATGTGATGACCTCTAACTCCTTCTGAAGCATCTATGCATTTGCCTCATGAATGCGCTTCATGCCCATCCGCTTAGTATTAACAACATCCCACACTTGTTTTCCTATGTCCTTTTTAGCCAAAGGTGACATCATCTCTGAAGGTGTCACCTAGAGGATAGCTTAGAGAGCCAATAGGTCATGATAGTACTCCATGATCCATGGTTCAGTTGCCTCTTATGAGCCTTAAGCCAACATATTCGAAGACATCTTCCTCCAAAAAATCACCAAATATCCAAAGATTGTTAACAAGCACTATAATTCTCATAAAGAAGTCATCAACATAATCACCATCCTTGAACATGACATCCTCCAAATCCTTTTAAAGATTCTCTACATTTTCCTTGAAAAAGTACTCGATGCCTATCCCATTGGTCTTCAATACATCCCAAGCCTATTTCATCGTACCCTTTACTACCAGGGTTAACAACATCACTAGTAGCACCACTTGTAGGATAGAAGAAAGTGTGAATCCATTGTGGTGATGGTCTGCGACCCCTAGTTCAATCACATCCCATAAGCCATGATCGTACATATTGAACAAATTTCTCTTCCTTCAATATGTCACCAAGATTCCCAAGATTGTTGGTGATCCCCAAAATTCTCATGAAGAAATAATCCATAGATTTCAGCGTCTTTGAATGGATGTCCCTAAACTCCTTACGAAGCTTTTATTAAGTTTGCCTTGTGAAATGCACTTGATGCCGATCTACTTGGTCTCCAGGACATCCCATACTTATTTGGTCATGTCCTTCATTTCCAAGGTTGATAGTGTGGGGAAATATGGCAACAGAGCAGACAGTAAAAATAATTTTTTTACTCTTCATATTCCCCATAAACAGCAGATCTCATCAACAACTATATAATGGGAAGGATGATTAGCGAGGTTATACCTGGTCCTAGAGCAAGTCCAGTGACTATCCCTCGTAGTTATGTGCAACCTTCTTTAGGTTGCACTCAAATAATGTTTATAGATCTTAGTTGATCACCATGGACTACGGTTGGCCTCGTCCTCCTCAGCGGTAGGCAATGAACATGAACTAGTTTTCCACACGGACCACAGGGAACTCCTATCATTCTAGTTGAATGAACAGGAAGACATTTTCCCCTTCTGTCGGTATACTAGAACCAACTTGCTCTCCCTCATTTGTTCTCCCTTGTAGGGTAGAACTTGCTTCAGATCTAGTGGTTACCACAACCAGAGAGGACAACAATTTTCAGAGCAACTAATTCTCAATTGTGTGTCTTGGGAAGCCCTATTACCCCTCTATTTATACTAGGGGTTAGGGTCAAGAATTTCTATGAAATTCATATATGCAATAGGTGAACCGGTATGTTCACTTGTGAACCGATCGGTTGGCGCAATAAGCCAATCAGTTCACTTAGTGAGCCGATCATTTCACAGTGTTTCCCAGTCATAATTGAACTAAAATTTTGTTTCCAATTAATGTCGAACATCAATTCTCATCTTAATCAAATAGAACAAGTGAAATGGGCTACTTTTCTCACAAACTGAGCAAATGACCAGTTGCTCATTTGGACCTGATAATGAGCCAATCAGTTCATTAGGTGAACTAGTCAGTTCACTCATCATCAGGTGATCAGTTCACCCAGTGAACCGGTCAGTTCAGCCAATTCAACTTCCAATTAACCTGACATTCGAATCATCTTAGTTCAACACTTGAACTTGAAGATTTTGAAACCATCCATTTAATTATTTTTTTAATTGAATACCTAAACACCTCTAGTAATCAATCCAAACATCATTCATGAATAAACTCCTATTCCAAGTGTATCCTTTGTGTGTGACCTTACATGTGCCAAGTTACGTTGGCCGTGAATGTTCATTATTAACTTATTACATTACAAGCAAAGAGCAACATCTAGTAACACATCATTGCTACCCAAGTATTTGGAAATCTGGAGAACAAACTCAACCTACAATTTGCGATAGGTGTTATAGTGTTTCATAATTCCTTCATCATTAATATTCAAATTTAACTTGAGGCATGGAATCATTATCCTCTTCAAGAATTCAATCTATGTTCCTTGAACTAGAGCAACCTATCTGATATATATGTAATCTCAATATCATATATTGACTCACATGTGAACAACCATGTATTTCTTGGTCTCACTTATCAAGTGGATGGAATATCACACTCCCTTAGGAGGGACAAATTCCTTCTATGTCACTCACAATCATCTCCATGTATTACAGTGCATCCGATCATCACCTTCATGCAACCCTTATTCAAGGCTATGACAGATGAGGTCAAAGTACATCATACAACATGTGATGAGTGTAGTGACTTCAAGTCTAAGAACCACAATCATCACTACCATTATATGAGATGATTCTAACTACAATTATGGTTTTCATGTATCACTCTTACGATGGGTTTATTTGATACATTATTCTCTAACAAGTATCTTCATCCTTGGTTTGATATCATATATCATGACTGATGAGATTCTATCATCAACCAACACACAGTCTTGTCTTATGTATTATTTATGTCTATGGATATTTCTACAATAATAAATGACTAGGGACATAACAAGAATGTACATACTCTTGACATTCGTAAGATCTCATTATTTAGGTTGCGTACTTGAAGACACAAGTTGTAGAGTATTGTCATTCTTTAGACATCTAACATGTTATATCATCATCTCATAATAGATCAAACATATAGATGGAAATTTCCTTTATTATTATTCAAATCATTTACAAAGTATGCCATTGCAATCATCATATGACTCGCTCTATGGGCATACCAATAGACTCCCACTTGCACTTAGAGCCAATCATCCATGAATCTCAATCCAAGTGATCTAACATGACCATCATGCTTCTATTGTGAAAGTGATTTTGTCAAGGGATCAACAACATTGTTCTCAGTTGGTACTCTTCAAATCTTCACATCTTCTCATTGTACAATCTCTTGTACGAGATGGAAATGCCTCTGTATTTTCTTGGAATGATGATATGATTTGGGTTCCTTAGCTTAGGAAATAGCTCCATTGTTGTCACAATATAGATCAATTGAATCACTAATGCTTAGAACCACTCCAAGTTCAGAGATGAACTTCTTGATCCATGGAGTTTCCTTTACTGCATTGGATGTGGCAATATACTCAACCTCTATCATATTATCTGCAATTGTCTCGTGTTCAAAACTATTCCAGCTGACAACTCTGTTGTTGAGGTAAAACACAAATCCAGATTACGATCTATAATCATCTTTGTCAGTTTGGAAGCTTGCATTTGTGTAAATTTTACCACCAACTCTTCCTCACAGCCATAGACAAGGAACTGTTCCTTAGTTCTTTTCAAGTTCTTGAGGATGTTCTTTACATCTATCCATTGAGCATCTCCTGGATCTAACTGATATGTGCTCGCCATGCTGAGTTCATATGAGACATCAGGAGGAGTATACAATCCAATTGTAGATGCATATGGAGTCCTATTCATGTGTTCCATTTCTTCACAAAATTTGGGACATTGTGTTGGTATGTATGCCTCGAGAGACAATCATATAATGATTTCGATGGAATATAATTGATTTGATAATTGACAAAAGGCAAACTTCTAATTTATTCTGGTTCAATCAATTATGAGATAATGATGAAGCAAAATGAATGTCTAAAGAATGACATTACTCAATGGTGTATGTCTTCAGGTTGAGGACCTAAACAATGGAATCATACAAATGAGAAGAATATGAACATTCTTATAATGTCCCTAGTTGGATGTCATTGTGGAAAGTTGATAGACAATAATGACACATCAAGACTAAAGTATGTTTTGGTTGATGACAAAGTCTCATCAGTCGTGATATTTGACATTAAACGAAGCATGCAAAAACTTCTTAAAGAAAAGTGTATCAGACAGAACCATTGTGAGAGTGACACGTGAAAATCATAATATGGTAGTCTGAGTCATCATACAAAGTGTGTTGGATATTGTGATTATTAGACTTGAAGTCACCACACTCATCACATATCATTAGGTGTGTTTTGACATCGTCCACTGTGATCCGTAAAAGGGTTGCCATAAAGGTGATGAATGGGTACACTATGACACATGGGGATGACTATGAGTGATGTAGATGGGATTTGTCCCTCCTAAGGGAGTTTGATATCCAGACCACTTGATAAGAGAGACTAAGAAAAGTATGCACATGTACATGTCAATCAATATATGATATTGAGTTCGTATATATCTCAGATAGTATGCTCTAGTTCAAGGAACATGGATTGAACGTTGGGAGGATGATGACTCCATGCCTCGAGTTCATTTCAGATATTAGAGCCAAAGGAATTATACACTCACTATAACACCAATTATAGACTATAGGTTTAAAGTTATTCTCCAACTTTCCATATAAATGGGTAGCAATGATGACTTACTAGTATTGGTTATGTATGCCCAGAGAGCCAATCATGTGATGATTGTAATGACATATCATGTAACATGATTTGATTATTAATAAAAAAGGGCAAGCCTCCAATTTATTCTATTTAATTCAGCTAAGAGATAATGATGTAACATGATAAATATCTAGAGAATAATATTACTCAATCAGGTATGTCTTCAAGTACATGACTTGGAAGAAATGAGATCATACAAATCCTAAGAGCATGTTTGGTTGGTTGTACTGGATTCAGATGGGAAATGTAGAAGCAAAGGAATGGATAGGACACATTCAGGATAGGACACTCATTCACCCATCCTACATTTGGATGCACCTGGGAAGGTGTATGCTCTACCTTGCCTTATTTGCTAAGGAACTATTCTCTAACCTCTTGCATGCAATGATAGAATCTGCTTTGAAGCAGCACTCAAGAAAAAAATTCCTTTGTTATCTTGTACTTAATTGCATCTGCTGTGCTTATCTTTAACATTGACACACTCCAAGCACACCACACACCATTTTTGTTCATCGTGTGTTCTTCAATTCAGGTACATCACTGTAGATTTGTAGAGCTGCTAATCACACCAGGTCATGGATGTAACCACACTGTGCTACAAAGGTCACCGTGTTGATGAAATTGTTGTTGTAGATCAGGTAGAGTATGGAAGTGTTACATAGGTAGCATGGAGTAGCACGTCGAACTGTTCAATATTCATGAGGTCGTGAGGAACATTTCATTGCACCAACTGGAGCATTGCTTATGAGGCAAGAAGCACTAACGTCTTGGAGAAAGGCTGGGTTGCAAATGGTGTTGGGTGCTAGGGAGATATCCGGAATGAATACCTGGGGGGTACCCAAAACTGACGAATCATACTTGTTTAGGATTTCAATACCTTCAGTCACTCATCCCAATATGACCTTAAGACAACTAAATATAGGACTACCTGGTTTTATGGGATCCATAGCCCCATCCTTCCATGTATCCAGCAAAGCAAACATACTGTAAGAGTACATATTTACATTCTCATTGTGTCCCTGATCGGCTGTTATTGTGGAAGGTTGAAAGATAGCAATAACAAACAGAAGATCAGAGTGTGAGTTGGTGGATGAATAAATCTCATCGTACTATGGCAATATCGAACCAAGCACATAGATACATATTAGAGAATAGTGTACCAGACTAACCCATCGTGAGACTGGCACATGGAAGCCATCATCATGGAAGTCATAGTCATCTCTCAAAGTGATGGTGGTGGTTGTGGTTCTTGGACCTAAAATCATTGCACTCAACACATGTTGTTGGGTACACTTTAACATTATCAAACGTAGTCCTAAAATATGGGTTGTTATAATAGTGATGATTGGGTTGCTTTGACACATGGGGATTGACTATGGGTGATAGACATGGGATTTGTCCCTCCTACTGGAATGTGATGTCCTAGGCCTCTTGATTAGCAAGATTGAGAAAAGCATGGCCATGAGCATGAGTCAATATGTGATATTGAGCTTACATATATCTCAGGTAGTCTTCTCTTGGTTCAAGAAAAAGGATTGAATAATAATGAGGGTGACTGCTCCATGCCTCTAGTTCAATGTGGACATCAGTGACAAAGGAACTATACAAACACTACAACACCATACATAGATTGTTTGTTGAAGTTGTTCCCCAACTTTTCCATTTACTTGGGTAGAAATGATGTGCGACTAGGCACCACTCTTTGCTTGTGATGTCATAAGTTGTTAAGGACATTCACTACCAACGTAATATGGGACCTATAGGGTCACAAACATAGGTGTTGACCTAGAAGAGGAGTTCATATCTCGAATGACAGTTGAATTAAGTGCTAAAGTGTTTAGGCATTTGATTCAGGCAGGCTGACAACACTACCAAACACCCATCTCTAATGTTGAGATAGTCATTTGGAAGTGCCAAATGGCTGTCTCAAGAGTTGAGACAGGCGTTTGGGTGTCAGCCCTAGTTGTGACATAAAATTATAAATGGAACAAACCAAACCAGCCAACCATGCTTGACTCGGGTCACCAGAGGAACATCTAGGTGAACCGAGACAACTGTCTTGCATGGACGAGATGGTCCATCTCAGACAAGGAAGGTTCTAGTTGTTTACCTATCCATTTCACTTGAGAAATACTTGTTGCAAAAGGAAATCAATGTCTAACATTGACGGGAATTGATTTGCCAAATTTGTACATAACTGGAAACAACAAAATGGACATTTTGTACTACGATATGACCATTTGGCTCAGTCAAATGGTTGGTTCAGCTATTGTAGGTTGTGCAATTTCTAGAAAAGTTGCGAAAATTCAAAATCAACTTGTACTTTCTACTCCCTCTTTAGTCCCACATTGGTTGAGGATTTGGAAATCTGACACTAATCCCTCCTATATATAGAGGGTTATTGGGGGCTTCCCAAAGTACAACTACAACATAGACAACTAAGAATCAGTTCCTCTGACAAGTGTTGTCCTCTCTAGTTGTGGTAACCATGAGAGCCCAGGCAAGTCCTACCCGCCAAGGGAGGGACAACTATAGGAGAGAACAACTGAGAGTTTTTATTGTAGGAGAGCAAGTTAGTGCTAGTACACTGACAGAGAGGGACAACTCCTTCCTGTATGGTCCAACATGGTAATAAGAGTTCTAGGTGGTCCGTGTGGACTACCATAGAGGCGGGAAGTTGTTGTTTGCTACTTGGAGGACAACATCAACCAGCAGTCCATGACAAGAGAGCTACTGAGGAAGACAACATTTGTAGATATAGTCTGTGGTGTAGACCAGAAGGCACAATAGTCAGACGAGTCTCAAGGCAACTAGGATTTAGAGTTGCACATCTACAATGATGAGTATTGTCGATGGACTTGCTCCAGGACTAGGTATATCCCATAAACCATCCTTCCTACATTATAGTTATTCATGCAGTCTACTATTTATGGGGAATATGGTAACAAAATTTCAAATTTCGCTGCCTGCTCTGTACCATATTTCCCAACAGTAGTATCAGAGTCAACATCAACTTACTATATTATAGGATAATCGATATGATCAAAATTTGATTTTGTCATTCTATTATCGCATGCGATGCAAATAATATCTTGTTAAATCCAAACACCATGATAATCCCAAACTATATATATATATATATATATATATATATATATATATGATATATGATATATATATGGAATTTACACACGTCACCCTAAAATGGTTTTCATGGTGGATGTGTAGCATGGTTATGGCCAACAACCCTCTCTGTGCATGGTTGTGTCTGGTTATCTCAGTCTACATACTGAGACTCTATTTAATTATCTTCTACCTTTTGTCCCCTCGAATGTAACTCGAGGTTTCCCTATAATCAGGTAAAGGTAGGATAGTTTACTTTCCTGTTATGACAAAGATGAAGCACCTTGGAGGACATGATGGACAAGCTAGACTGATCATCTGGTGGGCCTGACTGATCAGGAAGAAGAGACATCTGATAGTAGATAGAAGGACCAGGTGACCAGTGAGACAACCTAACAACCAGTTAGGAGGCGAGCTGATCGGTCCAAAAGTTGAATAGATTAACCTAGATTGGCAAGCAAAAATTTTCATCAACAATAGGTTTATGAATGTGATGTATAACTAGATGATGTTATCCCTTGTGGCTCTAAGGGATTACATTAGGATTGGCCATAACCATTTCTTTCAATTGCATGTTTTTTTGTGGGATATAGCATGTCTATGATACATACTATATATGTGTTGATTGGATAAAGTATATGTATATACTTATAAATACACACTCCCTCAATTAAAATATTAAGTCTTGGATGCTTTCCAACATCAACCCACATGAAAAGCTTGATCGACTAGGCGTAGTTTACATCTTCACGTGGTGCTCTATCTATCTTGTGGAAGTGTGATAATATCTATGAGTTTCAGCCTTCACATGGTGCATATCTATCATGTTGGGTGTTGGGTCAGGCTTAACTGGTGATTCTAAGAGCATTTGGGCCCATAAGCATGCAAATGATTATGGCAAGGGGTTGCACATATCATCTATCAAGAATTGCATATGATGCAAATGTCATGAGTTGCCTACCTTGATTGTTGATTATGTTTGCAGTGTTTATAGGGCCAGTGTTGAATCATCTTTCATCTGGCCCACTAGAATATTGTACGCTATAATATTCAGAATTGATATTGAGGGCTATCAATTTGAATAAAATAGTGGGAGCGATAATAATTAAAGAACTAATTATATCGTCATAATTTTCAAATCAAATCAAATCAAAAGGGTTTTTGACAAATGCAAATTTTATCTCTTGTAGTATCAAATGGCAAACAAATCATCACATTTAGACGACTTAAATGGGATTTATTTCCATAACCAGTTCAGGACCTTTAGAAATGTTCTGCATGATCCTAAAATACTAGAGCCAATATCCACTCCAAATTCTCCTAAGACTGACATGATTCTTATTTAAAGCATGCCAATGATGTTGTGAACATCAAGAACCTTATGCTAGGCTGTATGAACTATGAGTTGCATAAACAACATGAAAGGCATGAAAGGTAATGTCTCTAAAGTGCTATTTGAGTGTAAACTAACAATGGGAGATCCAGTAGAACCCCATGTACTTAATATGATTAGGCATATGGAGCATCTTAAGAAACTGATATTTCCTTTGGGTCAAGAGTTGGTCACGGATGTGACTTTGCAATCATTTCCTAAATCATATGGTCAGTTCATTGAGTAATATCACTTATGCAACATGGCTGGACTGCTGTCAGAGTTTCTTGACGTCTTGATAAATGTTGAAGCATAAATGAAGATGGACAAATCTGTGATGATGATCAGTGGAGATGAGTCCAAGGATAAAGGAAAAGCCAAAAAGCATTTTGTGGCTAAGCTAAGGTTCAAATTTTTTGCACTCCATGTAAGGAAAAGGATTAGGAAACCCAGGAAGATGAAGCAAGGGATATAGATCTCTACTTCTTTGGGCTATACATTATTGAGATTAAATTCACTACCTCCTCATCATGGGTACTTTATACTAGATGTGGATCACACTTTTGCTTAAATGTGAAGTATCTGAAGATACGTAGACCTTTAGAGAAAGGTGAGGTTGAATTGCGTGTTACTAATGGAGCAAGAGTTGAGGCCAACACGATTGGGACCTATGAGTTATCTCTACCATGTGGGATCGTGATAGATTTAGGGAACTACTATTGCATACCTATCATTAATAGGAATATCGTATCTATATCTTGTTTGGATAAGAACGTATTCAAATTTCTTATAAAGAATAGAACATGTTCTATTAGTATAGATGAGATCTTTTGTGGCAGTGCCCCAATGTCTTATGGTCTATACTTGATAGATTTA
This sequence comes from Alisma plantago-aquatica, assembly GCA_963693085.1. NCBI lineage: Eukaryota > Viridiplantae > Streptophyta > Magnoliopsida > Alismatales > Alismataceae > Alisma > Alisma plantago-aquatica. Next base: position 1,133,929,656 of record OY856409.1, on the reverse strand, counting down.
GAGACATATGTATATAATGTCAATACCAAAAGGCAAAAACTCAATGAATCAAACAAAATATACCTTTGTTATTATCGTCTATGACACATAAATGAGAATCACATATCAAGACTTCATAAAGATGGTTATCTAGACTCTTTTGATTTCGAATCATTAGAGACATGTAAATCTCATTTGTTGGTCAAGATGGATAAAACCCTTTCACTAGTAAAATTGAGAGGACTAGTGATCTATTAGGACTCATACATATTGATGTATGTGGACCTTTTAGAACAAAGGCTAGAGGTGGGTATAAGTACTTCATTACCTTTACTGATGACTTCAGTTGTATGGCTATGTCTACCTGACGAGACACAAGTCAGAAACTCTTGAAAAGTTCAGAGAGTTTATGAATGAAGTATAGAACTAGAATGGAAAAAGTATTAAGGCACTTCATTCCGATCGAGGTGGAGAATACTTAAGCTAAGAGCTTGAGGACCTTCTGAGAGCCCATGGAATATTGCATCCCAGTGGACTCTGCCTAGAAAACCTCAGCATAATGGTGTATCAGAAAGAAAGAACCCCAGATTACTAGATATGGTGCAATCTATGATGAGTTTAGCTGAGATTCTAACTACGTTTTTGGGGTATGCTCTAGAAACTACTACATATATCCTAAACCGATTACCATCTAAATAAGTTCAAAAGACACCATATGAGATATGGCATGGGAAATGTTCCAAAGTGTCTTTTATGAAGATTTGGGGTGTGAAGCTTATATCAAGAAAATGTTTCCTGAAAAGCTTAGCCGAAGATCAGATAAATGTTATTTTGTTGGATATCCTAAAGAGACTAGAGGGTATTATTTTTATCCCCTATCTGACAACAAAGTGTTTGTTTCCACAGATGATGTATTCCTTGAAACACAATGCATTTCGAAGGGAATCAGTGGGAGGTAATTAGAACATGAAGAGGTTCGAGACCAACAAATAAATACCAAACCATTAGATGTACAATAGGAACCAAAAAATTCACAAAGTGTTTTGGAATCTCAAATCTCTCAAGTAACACAAGAACCTCATAGATCTAATAGGACATGCCTTGAACCTGAAAGATTTGGATATCTTGTGACTTAGGAAGGCAGTGAATTGGTTATATATCATGAGCCAATAACATAAAAATATGATATAGAGGGACCAGAGTTTGAGAAATGACTAGATGCCATGAGATCTAAGATGGAATCCATGTATACCAACAAAGTATTGACTTTGGTAGATCCACCTGAAGGGGTAAAACCCATAGGGTGCAAGTGGGTCTTCAAGAAGAAGACTAGCATGGATGGAAAAGTTCAAACCTCTAAGGGCAGATTGGTTGCAAATGGTTTCTAGGTGTTGACTATGATGCAACTTTTTCTCTAGTGGCCATGGTAAATCCATCATGATCATGCTTGCTATTGCAACTTATCATGACTATGAGATTTGGCAAATGGATGTTAAAACTGAATTTCTTAATGGGAATCTTGTTGAGGATGTGTACATGACACAACCTGAGGGGTTTATAGATCTAAAATTTGCCAATAGAGTCTGTAAGCTATAAAGGTCAAATTATATATTGAAGCAAACATCTCTAAGATGGAATCTTCATTTTGATGAGACAGTCAAAGGGGTTTGGATTTACTCAAAATGAAGATGAATCTTGTGTGTACAAGAAGGTTAGTGGGAGCACTGTGACATTACTCATATTGTATGTAGATGACATACTATTGATGGGGAATGACATTCCTACTTTATAAAAGGTAAAAGAATGACTTGGAAATACATTCTCTATGAAAGAATTGGGAGAAGAATCCTACATCTTGGGGATAAAGATCTATAGAGATAGATCCAGGCGACTTCTCAGACTAAGTCAGAGCACATACATTAACATAGTGCTGACCGATTTAGTATGGAGAATTCAAAGAGAGAAAACCTACATGTGTTCCATGGTGTTCCCATCTCTAGAGATAAGTGTCCCAATTCTTGTAAAGAATGGTAATACATGAGTGTGATTCCATATGCCTCGGAAATTGAATCGATCATGTATGAAATGTTATGTACCCATCTAGACGCCTAATATGATTTAAGCATGATGAGAAGATATTGGTCAGATCCAGGTGATGCTCACTAGATAGCTGTAAAGAACATCTTAAAGTACTTGAGAAGGTCTAAGGATTAGTTCTTGGTCTATAGAGGAGAGGAAGAGTTGGTAGTAAAAGGTTACACTGATGCAAGCTTCGAAACTGATCAAGATGATTACAAGTCGCAATATAGATTTGTGTTATGCTTCAACAATGGAGCTGTAAGTTGGAAGAGTTCCAAGTAAGATATAGCTACTGATTCAATAATCGAGTTGAGTTTATTACTGCATCAAGTGTAGCAAAGGAGGTTCTATGGATCAAGAAGTTCATCACAGAACTTGGGGTTGTTTCATGCATCAGGGACCCAATTGAGCTATAATGTGACAATAATGGAGATGTTGTACAAGCTAAGGAACCCGGATCGCATAAGCACTCAAAGCATATACAAAGACGGTATCATCTCATATGAGAAATCGAACAACTTGGAGATGTAAAGATTTGCAAAATACCAAATGAAAGCAACGTTGTTAATCCCCTGACAAAAGCATTTTCATAGAAGAAACATGATGGACTTGTGAGGTCACTCAGAATAAGATTCATGGGTGATTGGATCTATCTGCAAGTGGGAGTCTGTTGGTTATGTTTGCCTAGTGAGCCAATCATGTGATGATTTAATGGCATATCATGTAAAAACAATTTGATTATTAAAAAAAGTAGGTTAAGATTCAAATTTATTCTGTTTAATTCAGTTATGAGATAATGTTGTAACATGATTAATGTCTAGAGAATAATGTTACTCAATGACATATGTCTTCAAGTACATGACTTGGAAAAAATGAGATCATACAGATGCTAAGAGTACATATTTACATTCTCATTGTGTCCCTGATCGACTGTTATTGTGGAAGGTTTAGACAACAATAACACATAGACGATCGGAGTGTGAGTTGGCTTGCGACTAAATCTCGTTACTTATGATATGGTAATATCAAACCAAGCACATAGATACATGTTAGAGAATAGTGTATCAGACAAACCCATAACGAGACTGACACATGGAAGCCATCATCATGGAAGTCATAGTCAGCTCTCAAAGTGATGGTGGTGGTTGTGGTTCTTGGACCTGAAATCATTGCACTTAACACATGTTGTTGGGTACACTTCAACATTATCAAACACAGTCCTAAAATATGGGTTGTTATAATAGTGATGATTGGGTGGCTTTGACACATGGGGACTAACTATGACAGATAGAGATGGGAATTGTCCCTCATACTAGAGTGGGATGTCCTAGGCCGCTTGATTAGCAAGACTGATAAAAGGATGGCCATGCACATGTGAGTCAATATGTGATATTGAGCTTACATATATCTCAGACAGTCGACTCTTGGTCCAAGAAATAAGATTAAATAATAATGAGGGTGACTACTCCATGCCTCTAGTTCAATCTGGACATCAATAACAAAGGAACTATACAAACATTGCAACACCATACACAGATTGTAGGTTGAAGTTGTTCCCCAACTTTCCATTTACTTGAGTAGCAATTATGTGCGACTAGGCACCATTGTTTGCTTGTGATGTCATATGTTGTTATGGACATTCACTAACAACATAATATGGTACTATAGGGTCACACAAATAGGTCTTGACCTAGAAGAGGAGTTCAAATCTCAAATGTCAGTTGAATGAAGTGGTGAAGTGTTTAGGCAATTGATTCATGCAACAAACAAGCTGAAAACACTATCAAACACCCATCTCAAGTGTTGAGACGACCATTTGGAAGTGACAAACAGCCATCTCAAGAGTTGAGACGGGCATCTAGGTGTCAGGCCTGGTTGTGAATTGAAATTGGCAATGGAATGAATTGTCCTGGCCAAACGGGTTGGACTCAAGTCACCAAACGACCATCTGGGTGAAATGAGATGGCTGTCTCACATGGGTGAGATGGTCCATCTCGGTCGGGGAAGGTTCTAGTTGTTTCCCAATCAGTTTCGCTTGAGTAATACTTATTGCACAAGGATAAGAATGTCTAACATTGATGGGAATTGATTTTCCAAATTCATACACAACCATAAACTGCAAAACGGATGTCTCACAGTGCGAGATGGCTGTTTGATTATTGCAGGTTGCACAATTTCTATATAAGTTGTGAAAATTGAAGATCTAATTATCTTTTCCACTCCCGCTTTAGTCCCACATTAGTTGAGGACTGGGAACCCTGACCTTAACCCCTAGTATATATAGAGGGGTACTGGGGGATTCCCAAAGTACAACTACAACACAAACAACTGAGAATTAGTTCCTGTGACAACTGTTGTCCTCTCTAGTTGTGGTAACCATGAGAGCCCAGGCAAGTGCTACCTGACAAGGGAGGGACAGCCACATGAGAGAACAAATGAGAGTTATCATTGTAGGAGAGAAAGTTAGTGACTAGTACACTGACAGAGAGGGACAACTCCTTCCTGTCTGGTCAATGAGGATGACAGGAGTTCTAGGTGGTCCGTGTGGACTACCATAGAGATGGGAAGCCATTGTTTTATGCTTGGAGGACAACGTCAACCAATAGTCCATGACAAGAGGAGCTGCGGAAGAAGACGACGTTCGTAGCTATAGTATGTGGTGCATACCAGAAGACACACCAGTTAGATGAGTTCCAAAGCAACTAGGATTCAAAGTTGCACATCTACAATGATAAGGATTGTCGTTGGACTTGCTCCAGGACTAGGTATTTCCCATAAACCATCCATTCTGCATTATAGTTATTGACATGATCTACTGTTTATGGGGAATATGGTAATAAAATTTTAAATTCTGTTGTATGCTATGTACCATATTTTCCACCAACTAGATGCTGCTCTTTTCTTGTGATGTCATAAGTCAGTTATGGACATTCACTGCCAACATATTTTGGAACCTATAGGGTCTCACACATAGGATACACTTAGAATAGGAGTTTATTCACAAATGATGTTCTCATGGATTACTAAAGATGTTTAGGTATTCAATTAAATATTCAATTAACTGTTTGGACTTAAAACCATCAAGTTCAAGTGTTGAAGTAATTGGATGAAGTGTCAAGTTGGTTGAGAATGGAATTGGCTAAATTCTGCATGACATGACACACCAATCAATAGGCTCACTGGGTTAACCGACCAGCTCAGGGTTGGTGAGATGATCGGTTCACTCAGTGAATTGAACTACTCATTTAAGCCAACTGAGGAGTTGGTGACTTTCCCAGTTCATGAGAAAAGTTTCGCATTTCACTTGTTCAATTTGTTTGGAATAAGGATTAATGTTCTACATCAATTGGAAGCAAATTGACAATTTGTAACGCCCGGGCCCACTGCCCAAGGCTCTAGTAGAGTTTCAGGAATGACGACTGGCCCCACAAATCACCACTAGCCTTAACTGCGTACTTTGTCCACACAGTCGCGCAAGCCAGGATCAACTTCCCGACTGGTCACCCATCCTAGTACTACTCCAAGTTGAGCACGCTTAACTATGGAGTTCTTTAGAGATGGGCTCCCTGAAAAGGAGGTGTACCTTGGTGATATGGGTAGTCCAATCATTCCTTATAAGATCTTTTTATCCGAGGTCTCAAATCTTGGGATGTTAATTACAATCTCCCCCACTTAGATTCTTGACGTCCTCGTCAAGGATCAACTATACGATCTCATAATATCTTCCCCATTTCAGTGCAGACCCAGAATGGCCCATGGACACCCAGTTCCCATCCACGGCTACCAGTGCAAGGGTGGCTCCATCTCGTCTCTACGGATAGCCCTTTCCAACTTGCCCGGACCGCACGGCTCAAGACTGGCATGCCACATGCCTATGTGGGCCCCACCTACTGGAGGGGAATCGGCTCTGATATCATTTGTAACGCCCGGGCCCACTGCCCAAGGCTCTAGTAGAGTTTTAGGAATGACGATTGGCCCCACAAACCACCACTAGCCTTAACTGCGCACTTTATCCACACTACCGCGCAAGCCAAGATCAACTTCCCGACTAGTCACCCATCCTAGTACTACTCCAAGCTGAGCATGCTTAACTATGGAGTTCTTTAGAGATGGGCTCCCTGAAAAGGAGGTGCACCTTGGTGATATGGGTAGTCCAATCATTCCTTATAAGATCTTTTTATCTAAGGTCTCAAATCCTGGGATGTTACAATTTAATTGCGATAAGGAAACACTATGAACCGACCAACTCACCTAGTGAGCCGACCGACTCACTATTCCTACCATCCATATCATTAGTGAGCCGACTGGATCACCTGCTGCAAGATATGTAAATTCATCGAAATTCTGGACCCTTCAACTCCTTCTCAGACTAGAACCCAAACTGTAACCACTGCTATAAATAAAGGGGTATTGGGGAGCTACTCAAAATAAAAAATCTCAAATAGTTGATCAGACAGTTATTGTCTTCTTTGGTTTTGGTAACCAAGAGGTCCCGAGGAAGTTCTACCCAATTAACGAGGAACAATGAGGCAAAGAAAACTATGAGCAAGCAACTGGTTTAGGAGAGCGTGTTGGTTCTAGTACACCAACAAGAGGGGACAACTCCTTTTTACCTTTTTGACTAGAATGAGAGGAATTCTCAATGGTTCATTTGGACTACTATAGAGGCGAGAGGCTTTTGTTTGTTACTCAAGGAGGACGAGTCAACTGTAGCCATGGTGAGGACCAAGAATTCCTCAGACACCATCTAAGTGCAAGATGTAGAAGGCTACACATAGATGAGAGGTTTTGTAGCTAGATTCACTCTAGGACAAGGTATATCTCACTAAAACATCCTTCCCACTACATAGTTATTGATGTGATCCTTGGTGAGTAAAATTTTTGTTTCTGATGCCATATTTCCCAATAATGGTATCAAAGTCAGGTTTTTCTACTATCTTTTGGTATTAATCGATGTGATCAGATTTTGGTTTTGCATTTTTTTATTGCATATCATTTGAAAATTTCAAATGACTAATGTGCATATTCGATTAAATACCACATGCGGTCCCAGATTAATATTAATATATATATATATATATATATATATATATATATATATATATATATATATATATATATATATATATATATATATATATATATATATACACACACACACACATACACACACACAATTGATATGCGTCACCCAAAAATGGTTTTGACGGTGGATTTGTAGCTTAGTTATGGCCTATAAACCCGTATGTGATTGTGTTTGGTTGGTTGTGGTTGTTGACAACTTGGTTTGTATACTGAGCCCTTATCTTATCTTCTAAATGTAAAGTAAATTATCTTCTACCTATGCTCCCCCCGAATGTAACTCGAGATTTCTCATTACAATGTAATAATGTTAATGGTACTAGGATAATTCTTTTTCGTGTTACATCGAAGAGGGCGTTCATCATCAGATGAGTCGGCCACTTAGAGGACCAAGAAGGACTGTGAAGGAGGTGTTGGTCTGACTGTCTGGTGGCCCAGACATCCACTTGGAGGTGTCCAGACATATGAGGCCAGGCGATCATTCTGACCAACCAAACAACCAGCCAGGAAGTGAGGCTATCGCTTCATAAGATGAACTGGTCAACCCAAAATGGTTCAAGTACAAGATCTTCATCAACAAAAGGTTGCTGCATGAGATGTAGAACTTATATGACTATAAATCCTTATTAATCCAAGGAATTACAATACAATGTCCGTAATCATTAATTTTACCAAAATTACATGTTCTTGTTTGTGGAATATATCATGCATATGATACATACTATGTATGTGGTGATTGGATATGTATATGTATATATAAGCATAAAGTCCCTCAATCAAACATATTAAGTTTAATATGCCTTCCATAAGCAACACACAAGAAAAGCTTGATCAACAAAGTGTGGGCGCACCCTAGCGTGGTGCACCGTCCATCTCATTGAAGTGCATATATGCGTATGTCCTAGCAGGGTGCATATATATTGTGTTGTATTTTGGGTTACACTTAACTAGGTGACTTCAATAGGATTAAGCACCTTGAGGTATAAAGATGATCTATGGAAAGGAGTTACACATAACATCTATCAAGATTTGCATATGATGCAATTGGCAAAAGTTGCCTACATGAAAGATTCTAGTTGTGGGTCATAACCCTAGTTGATCCATGACTTTGATGAAATCATGGTCTTGCTCACTAGAGGATTGTATGTTGCAATCTTGTGAATTGGTAATGAGGGTTATCGATTTGAATAAATTGTAAGACCCACTACTATAGAAATGGCTTATAAAGTCACATTTACAGGCGTCAGTTGTGAATAATGAACTGACACCTAAACCCTACAACATCGGTTGAATATACAAACTGACATATATCTATGAGGAGTGTCCAAACACGGGTATCACTTTTTATTTAGCGTCGGTTCCTCAATAAGCAACCGACACCTAAATCGACTGCCAAATCCAAATTTTCCAATGAAAAAAATTACCTCCAAAATTTAACATACAATGTCGATTGCTAACAAAATAACCGATGACTAAAGTTTTTCACGAGACAAAAATTGGGCCCATTTTTGTCGTCAGTTTTCTTTCAATAACTGATGCCGATGGATTTTCACGCACTGGCCCCGTGAAATTTTTCACCCCCTTTGGCGTCGGTTTTCTATGGTAACCGATGGCTATGGTCAGAATTCAAGAACATTTTGTTTTTGTTGACATATGTAGATAGACGTCAGTTTTTCTAGTAGAAACTGATGACTATCATTGAGCATAGGGGTCAGTTTGTTTGTGGTAGCCGAAGCCTATTGTTATAAGTGTCAGTTGATTTTAATAACCGACATTGATTGTTAACTTAATAGCACCCGTGTGAAGCAGACTCTTCCCCTTTCTCTGTTTCATTACAACTCCGCTTAGGTCTGGCGATTTCTATGATTCCTGCTGTCGCTCACCATCGTTGTTGTGCTTACCACCACCGTTGTCGTTGTTGCTGTGCTCGCTGCCGCCGCTACTCGCCTACTCTACTGTGCTTGCCGCTCTGTTGTGCTGTGTTGTGCTCGCTGTTGTTCTGCTGTGGTTTCCACCGTTACTTCTGCTGTGCTCACCACCGCCGCTGCTACTGTGCTCGCCGCCACCGCTGCCACCACCGCTCATCTTCTTCCTCCTCTCGTTACCCTTCTTCCTCCTCTAGATTTTGGATTTGTCTCGTTACCAAACAACGACCTGGAACCGATAGATTCAGCAGTGTCAGAGCCTCTCTGGCGCCACATGAGGCACGGGCCTCACCTAGAATTTCGAAATTCAACCTGTTAATGAATGAAATCAAGATAATGATAATGCCTCTGATTATATTATTTCATGTTGTTTGTTGTATTAATCAATTCCTATTCTTATATATGATTCTCATTAGTTTAATGATATGATCATGTAATGATCAAGACACTAAAGAGAGAATAAGTTTATACAAATACCTTACATCAGGTCAATTAATGTAATGAGGATATAGATCATGGTCTCTCTTCCTAATGAGTTTTGTTACAAATATCTATATATTAGGTTAAGGACATGTTTCTATTGTGACATGTTGAGTTTTTTTCTATGTTACACCCACCAGATTTGTGTTATATATAAAATAATACATTGATTAATTTAGGAAGCATTGATATGTTGTTATGGCTGTCCACAAGTGTTTTTATAAGAAAATTTAACCCGAATGGGGTTGTGAACAATGGACTGGTGTTATATTATGTTGTCTTAGAAACCCGTCCAAGATTTACTCATTAGGAGTAAATATTGGATAGTCCCCGGTTTGGGACTGTTCTTGAACACCTAATCTCACTTAGGATGTAAGTGTATAATGTGTATTGGGTTTTCAAGAAAATTTCAGTAGCAGTTCCCCGTTTGTTCTCTAAGTACATATGTGCTTGGAGAACAGCGGGGAAATGTTGCCAAAATTTTCTTGAAAACCCAATACACATTATACACTTACTAGTGAGATTAGGTGTTCAAGAATGGGATAGGTGGTACACATTTATTATATATAAGAATGACAACACATGCATTTGTTGGCCTAGAAACCCGTCCAAGATTTACTCATTAGGTGTAAATCTTGGATAGTCCCCAGTTTGGGACTGTTCTTGAACACCTAATCTCACTTAGGATGTAAGTGTATAATGTGTATTGGGTTTTCAAGAAAATTTTGGCAGCATTTTCCCGTTTGTTCTCTAAGTACATATGTACTTGGAGAACAGTGGGGAAATGCTGCCGAAATTTTCTTGAAAACCCAATACACATTATACACTTACTAGTGAGATTAGGTGTTCAAGAATGGGATAGGTGGTACACATTTATTATATATAAGAATGACAACACATGTATTTGTTGGCCTAGAAACCCGTCCAAGATTTACTCATTAGGATTAAATCATTGATGGTCTCCGGTTTGGGACTGCTCTTGAACACCTAATCTTACTTAGGATGTTTTAACCATTAATTATATAGAAGACCTTAAAACCTAAAGTGTTAACCATAAACTCTAATATGTTAACCCTAGACCCTAATCTTGTTCTAATATATACTTGTTTTCTCTTTGATCATAGAATGGATAGATCATGGATGTCCATTCCAAATCGCTGCACCCCAAAGTTTATTTCTGGCGTTGATTAGTTTATTAGATTTGCTGAGGAACATAGGAAACAACCTGGAGATAGGTTCTACTGCCCATGTAGGGATTGAGGTAACAACTTGAAAGTCTGCACTAGTGACGAAATCAAAAGTCATGTCATGTGCAACGGGATTGTACAAGGCTATACAGAATGGCACTAACATGGAGAGATTTCAAACCTGAAATCAGTGGATGTCGATAGCAGTGCTTGTGTGGAAGAAGAAATTGCCTCTGATGACATAGATGTGAATGAACCAGTTCTAGTAGACATCGTTGATGCAATGCTGGATAGTTGTGGGGTGGAGCACACTGATCCACCTCCCAAGTTTAGAAACATTGTGCATGACGCTGAGATACCGTTATACACATATTGTAAGTTTATGAAGCTTAGTGCTGTGTTGAGATTATATAAGCTGAAAGCTAACTATAGATGGAGTGACAAAAACTTCACGTCACTGTTGTCTTTGTTGAAAGAAATTCTTCCTGAAGGAAACAGGCTGCCAATCTCAACATACCAGTTAAAGAAATTCTTATGTGCAATGGGAATGGAGGCTAAGAAGATACACACATGCCCGAATGATTGTGTATTATTTCAAATGGACTATGTGGATTTGAAAAATTTTCTGAAATGTTGTGCGTCAAGGTATAAATTGACGACTTCGGGGGGGGGGGGGGGTCCAAAACCGGTTCTCCTACTAAGGTGATGTGGTATCTACCTATAATACCACAGTTTCAATATTTGTTTTCCAATCTGATAGATGCAAAGAATTTGAGTTGGCATGTAGATGTTAAGAAAAATAATGATGGGATCCTACGACATGCATCTGATTCCCCACAGTGGATGAAGATTGATTTATTGTACCCTGAATTCGGTGAAGAAGTTAGGAATTTAAGACTTGGGATTTGTACAGATGGGATGAATCCATACGGGACATTAAGCAGCCAACATAGCACATGGCTAGTTATGTTTGTTATATACAATCTTCCTCCCTGGTTGTGTATGAAAAATAAGTACGTTATGCTATCATTGTTGATATCAGGCCCTAAACAACCTGGAAATGATATCGACGTTTATCTTGAACCTCTAATTGATGACTTGAAGAAGCTCTAGGGTGAAGGTGTGATGACCTATGATGCTTCATGAAGAGAGACATTTCATTTGCATGATATGTTGTTTTGCACTGTGAATGACTTTCCAACATATGGGAATTTGTCTGGATATAGTGTCAAAGGATCTAAAGCGTGTCCTATATGTGAAGAGAACACTGATTCAATACAACTAAAACACGGCGGCAAGACTGTATATCTTGTTCATCGAAGGTTTCTTCCAAAATTCCATTTGTATCATAGGTTATACAAAGCATTCAATGACGGAATGAGGAATGAAGTGCACCTAAACCTATACCAGGGGAGGATGTTTATTAAAGAGTAAAAGATATTGCCGATGAATTTGGTAAGAGATCACAATGTACGATGGCCGCACAGAGTGACAAATCTTTATTCAAGAAGAAGTCAATATTTTGGGATCTTCCTTATTGGATTTCTTTGGCAGTCAGCCATTGTATCGATGTCATGCACGTTGAGAAAAATGTCTATGATAGCATCATTGGTACTCTGTTGAATATAGAAGGTAAGACTAAAGATGGGATAAAATCTAGAATGGACCTACATGAAATGGGAATAAGGGAAGAATTAATAGAAGTAGTTAGTAGCTATCAGAGAACATACTTACCTCCCGCTTGTTACATGTTGTCTAGAAAGGAGATAAAAGCTTTTTGTGAATGCTTGGTAAATGTTAAGGTGCCACAGGGTTACTCATCCAACATCCGTAGATTGGTATCAATGAAAGATCTGAAGTTGATAGGTCTTAAATCTTATGATTGTCACACTCTAATGCAACAAATATTGCCTGTGGCAATTCGATCTATATTGCCAAAGCATGTAAGGTTTGCAATCACCAGACTATGTTTCTTTTTCAACAGTCTATGCAACAAAGGTATTGACCCTGATACTCTCGATAAATTGCAAAGAGAAGTGGTTGTTACCCTATGTCAACTTGAGATGTATTTTCCTCCTTCGTTCTTTGATATCATGGTACATCTTGTTGTCCACTTGACTAGGGAAGTGAAAATGTTGGGACCAGTTTTCTTGCATTGGATGTATCCCTTTGAACGATACATGAGCATTTTTAAATGTGATGTTCGAAACCGTTATCGTCCTGAAGGGAGTATTACTGGGGGTTATGTGGCGAGAGCGGTTATGGATTATTGCAATGACTTTCTGAGTGGTAATGATGCTCTTGTTAATGAAAAGAATATTGAGGAGAATTTTGGCAAACGAATGTTGGGATCACAGGTGAAAGTAATCATCTATGAGTAGTTGGAACAAGGTCACTTGTATATTTTACACAACATCGACGAAGTGAGTGTTTATATCGAGGAACATACCAATTTCATCAAGAGACAATATCCTCGAGCCTTTCAATGTGGCTTGCTAGAGAGCATAACAAGACATTTATTAAGTGGTTTGAAGATAAGGTATTACATCAACTATCTCAAACACCAGATAATCTTAATGAAACTATCAAATACCTCACCTTTAAACAAAAATTGAATGTTATGTCTTATGAAGGGTTTGACATAAATGGATTCTCATATTACACAAAGCATCAAGATGATAAGAGTGTCATCCAAAATAGTGGGGTCACCCTTCAAGTGTCTTCATTGTTTTTTGCAAGTGTAAAGGATAAGAGTCCACGTGAAGCTAAATTGTCATATTACTGTTTCATTGAAGACATATGGGAGTTTGACTATGTATATTTCAGAATTCCGTTCTTTAAATGTAATTGGGTTGATAACACCAAAGGTGTTATAGTGGATGAATTGGGTTTATCGATGATCCTACAAATGATAATTGGTCAGTTGTTCTTCATTATAAAAGACAGTTCATTGAAGATCCTATAGATGAAGAACAGTACTATGATAAGTATGATGACTCGAGTCCATTCTCAGTTGGGTTGCCAACACCACCAAATATTGAAGCTAATGATGACTTGTATGTGCGCGGAGATCACAATGAATGATTTTTAAATTATAAAAGATCACAATATTAGAGGCACACATGTTTATATTTTTTATATGTTTTATTTTTCTGAATGTGAACTTTATAATGTGAATATGAACTTTACAATGTGAATTACTTTACAATGTGAATGTGAATGTGAACTTTACAATGTGAATTACTTTAAAATGTGAATGTGAATGTGAACTTTACAATGTGAATTACTTTACAATGTGAATGTGAACTTTAAAATGTGAATTACTTTACAATGTGAACTTTACAATCTCAATGTGAACTTTTAGATGGCTGAGCATTCATATGATGACCGTGCTAATGATTACTATGAGGGTGAGGATGTCAATGCACCACCTCACAATGTAAGTTTTAAAAATATATCCCGCCTCACATTTATAGTTATATCTTGTAAGTGTGTTTTTTTGTCAAATTTTAGGTTGGTGATGTACCCCCTAAAGAAATTGGGGCACTTGATGAGAAACAAAAAAAATTGAGAAAGTGAGGGGCATCACAATGACGAGAAAGTTACAACAATGAAGGGGCAATGGACCCAAACTGGTTGTGGATTTCGATCATGCAGGAAATCCAGTTGGAGTGAACCACAACTCATTTATTTCATATCTTGGGGTTCTTACTCGCAGCCATTGTCGTCCTAACGTAGAATCCCAGTGCAAACCTGTCCCTAAAGTGGGACTTTTACAAGCTAAGGTAACCTATTTTTTTTTAGAATGTTATTGAGAAAGGGAATTCAATAATTAGAAGCTAGTGTGTCTTTTATCCATGTATAGGTAGATTCATTAATTGATAAGAGAATCCAAGAAGTAATGGCAAAGTGACAGGCGTCTCAGCCTGCTACTCAGACAGTAACCTATGGTAAGCCACTCTTCTCCTACTGTAGAAGTGGTTGGGAGTAATCCTGTAGACCCACCATCTAGCACGTCTGTTGTAAGTATTTTTATGACATAGTATCTAGTCTTTTCAAGATGATATGTTTATGTATATATGTATATAACATTCTTTACGTAAATTTGTAGGGGTTGAAGCCATGTTATCTAAAAAGTCAAGAATATATCATTGCAGATGCGTCGACTTACCCACCCCTTCCAGGGGAAATGTTTCATGGGACTCCAGTACCGAGTGGTGTGATTCGTGTGAGCCTGATAAGTGTAGTCCCCTAATGGAGGGATCTTACATTGCCATATGCCCACCCAGATGTTGAAATGCTTGGTGAGGCAGAAGGTAGAGTGATATTGTGGTCCAAAGCGGATGTTGTCTATACTAATATTGTATGGAAAATTTACATTACGTTAATTTGTTAGTGTGTATGTATATATGAGTCAATTGATATGAAATTATATATACAGGTCAAAATGAAGAAGACACCTGCTACATCTCGGCCTCCACCTCCACCTCCTGAAGTACCAAGTTGGCTTTCAAGGGACCTAAATGCCTTGCTAGGTCCTAATTGTAGGGGTATGGCATATTGGATAGGCAAACATGATCCAAATTGCCCTATACACGTTACTATTTCGGAGGAAGCTACAGGTCAATAATACGATAACAAGCTATTTATACAAGATATTTTGGAGATGTTTCGTTGTGCTTGGCTGAATACATCTATGATAGAGCTATGGATATGGTGAGATCTTGTTTATACATCCATATACCTTGTTTTATATTTGGTGATCTGGTTTCTTACATATTAATGCACACGTAATACATGTTTTGTAGCCACTTACACACAATATGTATAGATTTTTCATTTCTCCCTGTGGGATTTTTGGTTCCATCTTTGTTTAGTCTTGTAGGTAAAAACCCTAGGACAGTTACTTTATACTACTGTGATGTTTGTAAATATTTTGGTAAAAATAAGAAGACGTTGATATTAGCTCCATTCAATGTCGGGTAAGTTTACTTTGCTTATAATTTGGACTTAACAAAATTAAATTTTTAATTGTGACTTTGAGTTATTAATTTTTAACTTTCTTACCTCTAGTTGTACACATTGGGAGTTACTAGTTATTGTCCCCAAGACATTCACTGTCTATTATCTAGATCCTGTGGGGAAGGAATTGAGTATATATGGACACTCGATGAAAAGGCAATTATTCCCATGAGAAATATTTCATATTTTTATATCCGTTAACATATGTTATTACATTACTATTTAATTATGCAATTTAATGTGTTACATTAATATGTAGGGCTTTAGAAGAGTTCAAAAAAGCTACAGGAAAAGTCCCCAAGAAAAAGAACCAGCCACTAACTTGGGAGAATGTGAATGTAATTTCCCGACTCCAATGTATATATTATTTGTGTGAACTGTGCTTATTTGTATTTTTAAATATTTTTATTTTTCAATTTATAGTGTGCTACACAAGACAATGGCTGGGCATGTGGATACTATGTGACACGATTTATGAGATTATTTATCCAACATGCTGCACTTTAAATCGATACCATAGATCAGGTATTATATGTAGTCTCATTAGATAATATGAAATATATCAATCTTATTATATATTGTTTTCATCCAATTTGGAGAAAGTTTGCTTAAAAGGTGAAATCAAGAGAGAGAAAATGTGTAGAACCTTCAAAATATTGAATAAATAATCAAATAACTCCAAAATATAAAGTTGATGACAAATTCGTATCCAACACATTAAGTATGACTTGTGGGTCAAGTTTCATAAACTTTAGATAATCCTAAAGCCATTAATGAAGGAGGAATGAGAAAATATGATTTGATTTATTTAACACATTAAAAGTTTCTAAAACTGAAATCTAATTTAATATTTGGAATCAACATGCCTTACTTGGTCTATGAGAAAAATTCCAATTAATTTGGGACTCGTTTGCACCCTCAAAAGAGGAAAGAGAAATTGAAATGAATTTAATGCATCACTTTATTCGATCTCTTGTCTGATTATAGTTTCAAATTTGTATTATGTCACATGTTGGATTTTATTCCCCATTACTGTAGAGTTTGACCTCATCCATTGATTTTGAATCTTTTGGTGCTCAGGTCATCTCCTATCTTGAGTAGGAGAGCCCGCTTGGTGTGAACAGAAAAGGAAATTTTTTCCATCACACATATCTTCCCCGATTCACGATGGTTTTTGGAGATTCTTTCTCCTACGGATCCCTCTCGCAATTCTGCACCACCGGACCCCTAATATCACCCCTCTCGTGGCCTATATAAGTAAGCCCCAATTCTCCTCTCCCCATCATTTTTCACAGACGACCATACCCACTTCCTCTTTTAGGTGCAACTGTCCAGAAAGGATCCTTGACCTTTCTCATCTCCTCCTCTGACCTCAATTTCCCTAGATATCTCGCTATAACCCCCGACCGAATTCATTTTCTTCTGGTTGCTCTAGCAAGTGGAACCTAGCATTGGAAGACTTCTCTGACCAATTGGTTTCTCATACACCATCCTCGGGAGTGCCTGATGCCTTCTGAGTTTTTTTTGGGTTCCAGGGTATCTTCCCCTTCTCTATCAACTTCGAGCCTTCTCTACCGATGGCGAGCTACTGGTCTGGTGGTGTCTGGAGGTTCACCTTGCTCAGTAAGCACTCATTTGCCTTCGGTTCTTCTTTATGAAGATTTTTGCAATGTCGTTCGATCTTTTGCGCCTCATTTTCGTCGTGTTCAGTTTTTCCTGTTCCGGCGCTATGACTATTGTTCAGGTCACCATGGTAGCCATTCATGGGATCTTTGAGTTCGTCTTTGAAGTAGGTAGCACAACGGCGAGCTTGGTCGTGTTGATTCACACCCTTCAAGCACAGGCTTCTACCCTCTACACCCCGAGTAGGCAATGAATGTTGTCGCCATGGCATGTGTCATGAGTGTTACGAAGGGGACGAATCCCCTCTAGTCAATACCTTTCTTACCCTTCTTTTTCACATGCTTTTTTTTTCTCATTTCAGGGGTAATTTGGTCTTTTCATGTGTGTTTGTTTAATCTGATTTTGAGGCAACTTACTAACCTATTTGGTGGGACCGATTGAATTGGCCGCTCATGATAGGGCCAACTCATATGGCCTGGTTACTCATTGGATTTTCGATGACATGGATTTGTGCTATTATCTGATTGGTTGCTTTTATATAAAATCCATAATAATTAATCTATGGCTAAGAAAAAAAAGGAAAAATATTCATTGGATTCAGAAAAATGCAAGCTTTCTAATGGTATTCGTTTTGTTGCCTGAATCAGATGTTTTGAAGAGGTGATTTTAATGGATCTAATTAATGATGGATTCATTTGAAAAATTCATACCTAATTATCTATATGTCATAAAAATATATTAAAATATGTTTTGGATTCCTAATTACCTAATCTAAAATATGACATCATTTTGGAAACCTAATTCATATACTAATTAATAATGGTTTTTAGGGTTTTGAATAATTAATGGAAACCTAACCCTAATTCTACATATATGCTTAATAGGTTCTTTGGATGCCTAGGCTTGGACCTAGATGTGACTTTGGATCATTGACTCTGATGTTGAGGTATGTTTGCATCCCCGATTATTCTTCTTGAGCAATTATCCTATTTTATTCTTTCTCTAGGTCCTATGGACAATAGCATATACACATTGCTGTTATTTGTTGATATCATAGTTCGTGTGAACTATATTTCTTGTTATGGACTTGGATATTCTCTTGGAATCTTATCTTGTTGCCTTGGTTCAAGTTGGACTTTTCATATTATATGCCCACTGTGATGTGGAAGTTTTCTTAAGAATTTGCCCACTTTGAAGTGGATGTTTTTGAGTTGTCCATTGTGAGATGGCAACATTGTATAATTCTGACTATACTTTTCAACTTGCCTCTACATTAAACATGCTATGTGATTCAATAGCACTAGAGTAGTGTAAATTTCATTGGTTTTGTTTATAGCATATGTGATATTTCCTACTCTTTTTGGGACGGCAAGGAACCTCGTACCCTGGGCAAGATGTGTGTCTTGACCCATTTTATATATATTTGGGAGATTGGTAGCATTCCATTCTTTATCAGGCTTCAGCTTTATGGGGGTTGGCCACCAATTGTGTTTATATCATTCTAGGGCTATGTTTATCTCACATGCATGTAGGATATTGATTGTGGGGTGTGTGCCCTACTTGTGTGTTGTTTCCCACCATGGTAGTGGATTTATTTATGGCACAATCCTTTTATATGTTAATTTATGGCAAGTATTCCTTTTGTTATGGTTATTTTCTCTTGATACCTATTTGGGTGGTACTTATCTCTTGCATGGGAAGCCTTTTACATTTGACGTCCCTTATTCTTTATAAATTACTCAATTTGCTTCTTAGTATGCAAATACCAGCCTTTTCTGATGTATTCCTTTTCTTTTTCTCTTTTGTCGGGGTATGCTTCCAACCCTAGGTGGAGGACTTGGATGGCAAGACATGTTGACCTGGGCATAGATTGAGAAGTTACTGCTTGGAGACAATCTTGAGGTGGTTTAGATTTCCTCTATATGGATCCTTGTGATGTAAGTTTGTAGCCCTTTGTTTTATAATTCAATATAGTCATGATTTTATTCTGTTGCTATACTTTGGTATTTTGATTACCATTATATAAAGATTTGAAAATTTTACACCCACTCCATCATACCTTCTGAGTATGTTAGGACTGGAGGTTTTATTATTCAAAATTTTAGTAAGGAAGTGATTTAACTTCTTTACAAAAAGTCCAACAATTGATTTTTATAATTGATTCATATACAATTCTTGGGATACATCCTATTATATAAGTAGATTTATTTCAAACGAAAGATAGTTGAAGAAGTTTAACTATAACAAACAGATACATTGTCTAAACTATTACTTTATCTTGGTATGACTTGTTATGTTAGGAAATTGATAAATGATTTCACAGATCTATGAAATACTTCTAACCATGATAAGTAAAAAAGAACACTTGTTTTGTGTGAAATTATCAATTTCATCAAATATTTTAGTTGCGGAACGAGAAATTGACTATAACTCCCAGTATTATCTTTCCCATAGACATGGAAGTAACACAATTTTCTATGATTGTTCTAGGAAGGGACTTGGATGTGTATGTTTAAAAAAGGACACGAATGTGTTATGTTATGATTTCACACATCTTAAAAACCATGAAAGGATTTATGCATCACACAAACTAGAATTAGTATCAATGGTCATAGCCATGAAACTATGTAGATACTATTATTATGGAATACCGTGATGTATCCTAATGAATGTCAATAGTTTAAAGTACATCTTTCACACAAATAGTTGAATATGAGATATTGATGATAGATAGAGTTGATAATATATCGAAATTTGACATTCATTTTCATACAGGAAAGGAGAATATAGTGGATGTTACCTTGAGAAGAGAATTGTCTTTGTATCCTTTGATGGACACTGATCAATTTTATCCTCTAGAATGTAATAGAAGACACATGTTGGTATCTCTTAGGAACATGTATGGTAGCTGGGAGTTATTCATTTTTAGGATTTTATGTATGACCTAAGATCATACAAAACTTGGCACAACAAGGTAAAACATGTAGAGACATGATTCAGATGATGTAGGGTATATTGTTAGATATCGAATAAGAACATAAATAGCTTTATGTTATATATGATGGTATCAAGTACTTATAAATTAGGAATTGTGTTATATAAAAATGAAATTGAATGAGCATGGTTCTAAAGGAAGCACATTCTTTAGTTAGAAATTGAAAGAGCATGGTTCTAGAAAAATGAAATTGAAGGAATTGTATTGATGACTACAAATAAAGTGAGGCATGGTAGATTGTGTTGCTAGATTACTTGTTTTTAATCAAATTTTTGACATGAAGAAGTACTATACCCGTTACCAATATTGGAGTAGAAATGGGATCATATATGTACATATTTCATGGTTTGTCTGCCTGAGATCATCAAAGGACTTAGTACCAATTGGATAGTTGTTACTGAACTAACAAATTGACATATTTTCATTTGGTCAAAACTAGTTATTGCCATGAAATGTTAGCTCATACTTACATGTCAGCATTTATTTACATGGTTTTCCTCTATCTATAGTAAGATATAGATGCCCTTGGTTTAGGAGATCATTCTGGACAAATTTCGTGAAGATTTGTCTACACAATCAAAATGTGGTGTATCTTTTCACCCACATATGGACCAAAAGAATATACATATCATTGAGTTTCTTGTGAGATAACATGTTTTGTAGTTGTTTGGTATTTTGGGTTGATACTTGAGTTAAATAAGCTTTTCTACAATAACAACCACAACTAGAGAATAATGAGGTCACCACATGAGGATCTTTATGGTAGACCTTACATATTGATAGTTTATTTGTAAGAGTATAGATGAGATACAAAGAGATTTTGAGTCCCGAGCTTGCATAACAGATTGTAAGATATATAAGAATGATTAGTTAAAAGTTGGAGGTAGAAAGAAATCATAGTCGATATAAAAAAATAGAGGGCAACTTTACTTACAAGTTGTATGACTTGATATATAAAATCTTTGTTGTGTGAAGGAGTGTTAAGGTCTGATAATATGTGTTGTTTCCATGTATATGGGACCTTACCCTACACTGATGAATTTGGAAAATCAACATAACATTGGATTTTATATCCAAGTTAGATAGGGTGCATAATGTATTCCATGTAAATATGCTGAGAAAATTTCATCTAGAGACATAATAGACCACATAACCAATTGTTCTATAGTTGTATTGTGATGTTACATATGAAGAGGGACCATTATTGATCTTACATAAAAAATTACAAAAGTTGAGGAGAAGGTAAAACTATTCATGAAGGTGTTACACACAACCATGGAGTAGAATAAAACAAATGGGAGTTGGAGGATGTGATTTATCTTAGTTTCTCATCTATTTTCTTAGATATTGAATGTCAAGTCAAATAAGGATCGACGGATTTTGAGACACTACTTTTTTGATTTCACTCTAATAAGTAGGTTTCAATCCCATTTTGGTCCTCAAAGATATGGTGAAACGTTGCTAGTAAAAAATTTGAACCCAATAAATTCTTAAATTTAAGTAGCTTGAGATTAAACGTATGGAGTCTAAACTATAAAGGATATACTCAAATATGGGCCCACCAGTATCATTTTGGGAACCAAGCAAGCATTCACCCAATCTAGGAAAGATCTAGATCACATTATACTGGTATGAGTGGAAGTAGTGAATTTTGACCTTATCATGAACCCCTACATGCATAATTTGAACATTTCATAGAATATTTATGAGATCTAGAGTAGTCCCAATTTGACCATAAATAGTTGGGAACATGTTGGGTCAACACATTTTGCATTCAATTCAGATGTTGGCCCATCAAACACATTTTGATTGATTCTAGGTAAAAATAAAATTTGCATCCAATCTAGGCATGATGTAGACTAAAACTAGACTTGGGAAAACTGTAGTTTTAGATCTTAATGGGGGATAACCATTATAATTGAAACTTGGACATTCCTTGGGATCTAGAAATGGTCTATAATGTCTGAGTTGAACCCAGAAGTTTGGGTGCATATCTGGTATACACCAATTAGACGTATGTCAAATACTATCTCATTAAATTCATCAACACTCATCCTTAAGGAATATTACATAATCATCCAAACTCGACAATATTGAAACCTACATAACACAAAGGAGAATTATGAATTTTGACACTAATGTGTCCATAAACGTTATGGGTAATTTGTTGAACACTAGTTGGTCTCTACATGAGATCTAGAACCACTCCAAATCAACCCTTGAATTTAATGAAATAAAAGACCTATAAAGACTTGTATTATATCATATAATATTAGAAAGACTTAGTTAACATCAAATGGGTGTAAAAGAAGTCTATTTTTGGATTTTCCAAACTAGATTACACCCTTATATATTCTTCTAAAAAGGCACCTCATATGCATTCCTATTGAGTACATGCATATATTTGTCAAAGATTAACATAGTGGATGCTAGTTTGAGGATGTGGAAAGAATACCTCCCCCACAACTCCCTACAGTATATAAGGAGAGAGTTAACAACTATAGTACAATGACAATCATATATAAGAGGAACATTATCCCATTCTTCCCTCATTGACTAGTTGTAACTACCTCCTCACCACTATAACAAAAATCAAATTGTGTCTTAGAGTGAAAATCTAGTTAGCACTCCAATAAGGTGTCATTCCAAACTACATTTTAATATCAAGGTAAAACTAAAAATAAAATCACCATATTCTTCATTCTCCTCATTATTTGTTATATAAAACCCTATAATGATTTTTGACAAGCATATAGGCTTATTGTCTAATTCCCGATTCCCTATCTAGTAATAGACTATACCAAATATAAAACTTTGTCACATTTCAATACTTACCAATCATGTGTTTTTTTAATTTGTTTTCCAAATAAACCACAGTGAGAAACCACCTTCACATTTTAAATTTCACAAAAAAACAAAAAAAGAGCATCCTTCAGACACTCTTCATACCCGAGTTGCACTTTTTTACTGAGAACATGATATAAAGTTTTCTTCTTTGAACAACCCTTTATCTTGTTATTGGAGTCTGAGTTGTAGAAGTGCAAGTCAGATTGGCATCTACAATCATGTTTTCTCATTCAGTTAAGATATGACAACAAAATAATTGGATTCCAGACTAGGATCTTTCCAAGGCATGTAATAAAACACTTCAGTGTAGAAATGATCATTATTTTATCATTTTAAATAAAAAATAGTGGTTTCAGGTCTATGTAACATAGTCAAGTTTAATTATTAATTTTTGAGTTAGATATTGTGTGGATCAATTTAATTTTTTGTTGGATCTATCCTAGGAACTAAAAACAACGCTTTTAACTAGAAATCATCCCTTCGATCAATGTTTCTAGCCTAATTTGTTTCAGTGTGTCTATTTGCACCAAGATTAATTTTTTGAGGTTCAATCTTGTAATTTGACAATTTTTTTTTTATTTTTTTCCTACCATTTCTCCCTGATCTAATTAGTTGGGTAGAGATATTACTAGTATGTGATCCAACATTCTCATCTAATAACAACCATTTTATTCAATATTTTTTGCCAACTTGTTTATGCTTGGATCTATTTGTTTTTGGAGTATAATATTTTCTCATGAAGGTCAGTTGCAAGGACATACAAGTTGAATATGCACCCAAGATAATAGTAGAGGGAAAAGTAGTAAACAAATTTGGGCGTGATTATGTCTGCACATGTCAAAGGTGGTCCCACATAACTCACTCTTGCTTCTCCAAAGTGTAGATGAAATGTGCACCCAATTAAGGTGCACAATCCACATAGGAGAACTTGACACAATACTAAGGATCTATATGAGACCTATAACACTTCAAATCTACCATAAAAATTTGGATTCATATCATACCAAAATATACACCTGTCATATATGATAATGTCAAACTGTTACAACCCCAATTTTTGGGTTCATTTGGTGAGAAATGTAATTTCTCATATTAAAGATATTTGAACAAATAATGATATAATTTGTTTTGAATAAATGGATTTCGTTTACAATATCCTTGATGATTTTTTTTGTGGGCTTTATTGTCTATTGGGTTCAATAACAAGGAAGAGACAAAAGGAACTCCATTATTAATAAGAAATGGAGAAAATAAAAATGTAGAAACCTCTAGAAGGTAGAAATATATAATCCAAAGGTGGATTTTGTGCCTCTTGGGTTCCTTGGGTTCCAAGGATTCCAAAGTTGCAAAAAGAAAGAAATAAGGAAAGAAAAGATCAATTAGATATTTCTTTATTAAGAAAGAAATTGAAAACAATGATAAAATGTGGAAGTTAAGTGAAAAGAGGTATAATTGAGTTATCCTTGGTGGATTTTCGTATCCAAAGGATTCCTAATGTTAAAAGGGATGCCAATGAGGAAAATAAAAAGAAAGAAAAAGAGAAATACTCAAAAAGAGATATTTTAATAAGAAATAGACGAGATAATGTGAAATAATAAATATAGTTGCATCTAGAAGGATAATAAGTATCCTTATAAAGGAATTTCGAAATCTTGGAGTTCCTTGGGTTCCAAGGAGCCCCAATGAAGAAAGAGGAAAGAGAAAATACCAATAATGCAAAATAAGAGAATAATATGATACATAATGAATGATTTTTGTTGTATTGTTAAAAAGGAAGTATACTCTATTAAAAGAAAATAGGATTTCGTGACCAATGATTAAAAGGGAAAGTATAAGAGTAGGAAAGAGGTGATTTCCAAAATCCAAATATCTAAGAAATAAAGAATATCAAAAGGATATTAAGAGAAAGAGAGAAAACTTGCTCTTTCATGAAGTAATAAATTTCCTAGTGGGAAAGAACCTTGTTTCTTTGTAAGCAAGCATCTTGGGTGTTGTTACTCTCCCCTATAAGTAATACTTTGGGTCGATTCCAGAGAGATTCCACATCACCCTCTCTCTTCCCCATCTCCTTCTTCATAATTTACATTTAAAACCCTAGCAGAGGGGAGCAACGTAACCCTGGGGTAGCAAGGAGCTCAGGTGGGGTTGCGATGGGAGCTGGAGATGCCACGAAATCAGAATGAGGTCAAGCTAGCATCACCATGCCCTATACAACACGACAAAGTAGCAATATGGCTGCACATGCGGCTGCAAGTTGCAGGCATGTTCAGCCCAACCCAGCCACCATGATCGTGGGCTGGTGGCACCCTAAGCACGGAGGTGGGAGGTAGAGCTAGTGGTATGGTCGACAACAACCCTTGAGCCCCATGCTAGAGGGGCGGACCCCCGAAGTCCCGCAAAAGCAACCTGATCGGCGGATGGCGCTGCGCTTCTAAAGGTAGAAGATGAATAGACACAAATGATGCTTCTGCCCCTCCGTGTGCTGAAAGGATGGTCACTTAAGTGGGGGTATAATTGTAACTCCGTTATATTTTCACAAAGCAACATTGGATGAGAACAAGGCTATGTGGCGCCTCCTTATTGACCCAAGTAAGGCATTTCTTCCAAAAATCATATCTCTTTAATAGTAGCTCAGATAGATATGGATAAAATATGAAATTTTCTCATAAAAACGAGGGGAATCCATTAAAAATATAATTGAAGCCTGATTCTAATTGCAAATCAGTATGTAACGGAAGTTACCGACTTTAATACTTTAATGATTAAGAAACCCTATTTGGAGATGTTTAATGTATTTAATAGGGTTTAATGGATGATTAAATTTGATATTAATCTATTAATTGTAAAAGGTACATTAAACATAAAAAGGATGAACTATGCACGTAATTGGTTAATTTAAAGTTTCCTGTGCATAAATATGCTTTAATGGGCCTTGAAACCCTAAAATTAGTAAATGTGACTCATAATGGTTTTAATTATTTAAAATCGTGAATAATGTGGAGATATGATAATTCCAAGCTATTTCAAGCATAAAAGTTCCTAACTATGCATAAATACCCTTAATGTAGTAATTAGGGTTTTCTAATGATTAAAAGATAGAATTAATGGCAAATCACATTCATATGCAAAGTAGACTATAATGAAATTTCAATTGAAGATAAATGAGAATAATGATCTGGTCATGGATTAAAAGGATAAAAATAGTAGCTTTAATGTAAAAGAGGCTTAATGGACTTAATTAATTTTTAAGTGTGCCTTTATATCGAAATTAGGGTTATATGTTGATAACCTTAGTAACTTTCATAATGAATAGAGGAGATAATTAGGGTTTGTGAGTAATTGAATAAAATTAGGGTTTAAAATAGTAAAAGATGAAGTGAAACCCTAATGGAAATGGAAACCCTAAAAGTCGACTAGAAACGCTAGGAAGCGAGCTAGGTTTAATAGATCTTGATGGCATGATCAATAATAGGAAATTGTATGCATATTTCAGGATCTTATTATGTGTGCTTGCTTGCTTAGATTTCTTACTTGCATGGAATATTTCTATCTCAAATCATCCTGACATGTATGTGGTTACGCTTATGAATAATCACCTTAGCTTCACGACGATTTTCGAACGTTTTTATCGGTTGCTTGAAAATAATTGTTGCACGCCTTTTATTTCATGCAACTATAGAGTGACTATGACTATCACTATAAATGTATATATAACTGGATTAGATCCGGGTGCTCCTCTGTGGCTTTGCAAAGGCTAAAAAGGGTAACCTAGAGCAAGGTCTAGGTTAACATGAGTTAGAAACTGGGCTACCCATGTGTAGTGCCATGAGACTCTTAGCACACCATGAGTTAAGGAGTGGGATACCTACGGGTAGTGCCATGTGACTCAACCCTAGAAACTGATTCATCTGTTAGGTGGGATCATGAGGGGTTTAATGGGGATCTACCATAAGGAAGGTAGCATCCAGGTCCACTGCAGGGACAATGCAGAGGATAGGATATGTGTGGATCGCGCAGTTATATTTAAAACATAAAGTTGCTTGTTAATATGTAATTGACTGCAATATGTTGTTATGAATAATTGCATGATTATTGTTTCCCCCACATACCAGCTTTATGTTGACCGACGTTTTGTTTGTCAGCGTTTTAGGTAAAAGCCAAAAGGACAAACAGTAAATCATCGTATTGTGAAATATATGAATTAAAATACAAGGAGGATTAGTTAGAGTAGAATTCATATGCTGATAGAAGTTTAGAGATCCAAGTTTTCAAAAGGTATGTAAAGTTTTTTTATTTTTACCATATTTCAGTATAGCTGGTAGAATTTAATAATTGTTATTGATTATTTGTCAAACCTTTGATCCGGGAATTGGGATAACGACTCTGACCTCTTGGTCTCCCTTAATTGGGGGTTATTGGGAGGCGGGGTTGTTACACAAACTAACTTAGTTCACATCAAGTAGGAAATAATCATGTCCCTACCAGGGTGAGCCAAGCCATATTTCACGCATTATGGATTCTTGTAGAATTTATACCTCATCCAAGAACTAGGTGAAGTGTATGGGTGTGCCAAACCAAATTGTGCCTCTTTTGGATTCTTTCAGAAAGGAGACCTCATCTGGTCTTCAACTGAATCTTTACCTTTATGCACTACTAGATAAAAGTCATACTTTATAAACTATAAAGAATCTCAAATAGTACCCCATCAAAAGATTGAATCTGTCAATCAATAGAGTAAGTGTTAGTTTCAATCTATGGAGAAAATATATTGTCTAATCCTCCCTCCACTATAAGAAAACAGTGGTGACCGCTATAGTATGAGGTTGATACATGAGGACAAGAGGGAGAGAGAGAAGTCAGAAAAAATTATTAATTCCGAAAGACTAAGTGCAGCTCTAAGTGACTATGGAGGTGTAAATTGGAAAAGTGCATGTATGTGATGTTTCTCCTACAACTCACTATGAGTGTCTCCTAAACACCAAAGTTTGAATGTAGTAGGATCCTTAGAGTGAAAATCTATTTGTCACCCAAAGTGAAAACCCAATTCACACTCAATTCTTATGTAAAATCTAACCACACCAAAACTAAAAGTTGACTACCAATAAAATTTCCATTTCTTCAATTTTTGCATATTTATCACTGTAAGCAGTGGGATCCATTCCCTAATAAAAAAATTTGAAGAATAAAACATCCATTCCGAACACAGTCAAAGATATGCTGGAATAGGTGTAAAATTTTCAAATTTCAATAAATGGTATTCAAAACAACCAAACTATAACAATGGAAGTAAAAAGCATGACCATATTCAATTTTCACCAAAGATAACAAAAGTACATCACAATATCCCACAATGGTTTAGATGTACGATACAATATAAGGATCTAAGTAGAGGGAAGTCCAAACTACTTCAAATCTGTCTCCAAGCAACATATCCAAGAGCTAGGTCCATGTTGGAATTTATATTCTCCTTGGTCATGCTCAACACCTCGATCTAAACTTGGGTGGCTAGGAAATCACCCAACAAGAGGGAAAGAAAGCAAGGTATGTGTCAAATAATGAACAAGAACAAAGGATAACGAAATAACATGAAAGTAAAGGCTAAGATTTTATCATAAGATGAAGAGAACAAGAGTATGAGGCATAATCACAATAAATACTTGTCATACATTATAATAGTAAGGTAATTGCATGCAGGATTACTATTGACTACACTAACAAAGTACGCTTGTGGTACCTTCCTAACCTCAACCTATAGGTGAGGGGAGAATTAATGCATTCCCAGTCACCTGCACATATTTTTATGGGGGGTGGGTGGAATAAGGCATTCCCCAGGGTAAATTAATACATTCCCTATCTATGGGTGGTCGTACATAAGTACCACTACTATAGCTAAATAGTTCATAAAATCAACATGCTAGAAAAGAAATCATGGCAAGTAAAACATCATATGAATTAGAACATGACAGTGGGGTACAAGACCCAAGAAAAAAAATATCATTATTGATTTTGAGGCAATTTAACAAAAGAATCATGAATAGAGGAAATAGGGTCCATTAAATCCTCATTAGGGATATATAGGGTTTGGTATGCAAATATCCCAACTTAGGGTGTAAGAATGCACATACCTCTCTTATTGATATCACGACTAATTTTCATCACTTTAATTGAGTCCAAGTTCCTCTTTGCCTATTTTCAATGTATTAATATGTATTAGAGTACATAAAGCACATTAATGTATGGAAACACTAATTTTAGACCTTTTTAAAAAACTCAAATTAACTCTAAAAATCTCACTAATGAACTTATTAGGTTCTTCTAACCAAGAAAACAATTTTTATGTTAATTTTGGAGTTATGATGATTAAGATATACTTTTTATGGATTTTCTACATTAAATTCATTTTACAAAAATCACTCTTCATCAAACCACAAAATCAGACATTGAAAATATTTTTATTAGATAGGTATTAATTTTCAAATTCTAAAGCCTATTTATTTGTTAAATTTTGATAAGTAGATAAAAATATATGAATTTTTCAATACTAACCAATAGAAAATTGCCACATAATCAAGCCGATTGAGATAATTGAAGAGACAGGGAGAGGGAGAAAACACCATTTGACCCAAGATCAGGTTTGGAGTTGCATAGGTATCCAAAATAGAGCTTCTAGAGAAGGTAAAGCAGCAAGAAACCAAAACCCTAGAAGAACATGGTACATAGAGATGGACATCATCAATTTTAAACATAGAAGGATACATTTTAAGCATGTAGTACACAATATATGAGAAGGAGCTTAACAAAACTCAGTAAGGTGGACAAGTTAAATCAGAAAGATTCCCAAGCTAGAGAGGTTGGTTTCTCCAACAAAGCTCCTATCTCGAGCAAGAAGCACCTTCTCCACTTTAGTCATGAAAAACCCTAGCAAAAGAACATGGGGATGAGGTGTTTAAGGATCTAGGTGGGGCTTCACCATGGAAGGCCATGGTTAGGACCTATAAGAAGGTGCAAGGAAGACTAACAACATGAAAACATGGAAGGAAAGGAGGAATCTTACTACTTTTGATCGAAACCAAGAAGGAGCTTTAGAAACCATATATAGAGCAAATTTAGAACCCTAGAATCCTTATTCACCAAGGTAAGCACTCTCTTTTACCTTGGGACAACACCTTCATGGACAAATAGAGTAGGAATGATTATCTAAGCTAGAGGAAAGATAAGGAGAGGATTGATTCTTAGATTGGGACGTGGGAAGGGGTAGATATGACTTTATAAAAAAGGGGACAAGCATGAGGTGTCTATAGAACTTTCCATGTGTCCTTAACCTAGGTCTTCATGGACATGCAAGAAGAAAACTCATAGAAACTTCTTGTATATTAAATTTTAGGCTATCATGTTAGAAACTCCTAGAATCCCATGGAGACTTCTAGGCCATCCCCACCGTCCTTCATTCAAAGAAATAACCCCATTGGTTGATAGCTTTTAAAGATAAGCTTATTTATAAAGAGGAACCATGGTGCAACTAGGTTCCCCATGGTTCAAAATCTCAAAAATGTTAAGTGAATATCTAAGTATTATATTGCATGTTATAAATTTGCAAAGCAAATGTCTCAACTAGGTAAATTGGATAAAGTCTAGAATGCACCTAAAATTGCATAACTTGCACAAACAACATCTAAATTGAACCAAATTTGAAACTTATACTCATTTTATGATTTTGAAATATATCCAAAGGTTAGATTAAGGTTTAAAGAACCCAATTAAGGTCCTTAAATAGACTTTCACTGAGGTATGCATAAACCCTTTTATTGGTACAAATAGTGAATAAATGTTCACCAAAACACTATAAATTCCACTAATTTAACATCAAGGACCGAAATGAAAGAGATTCAATATGTTACAGAACTCCACCCTTTAAAAAGGATTTCATCCCTGAAATCTCAAACAAAAAGTGTAGGGTGAGTATGCAACATCCCAACACTAAACTCCTAGGTTGTTTCCATAAAGCTTTCACTAACTCAAACTCCTTGTTTTACAATTGCTTAACTTCAGAATTCAAAATCTTCTCAAGAAACTCCACATAGGTCAGGTTCTCATGGATCACTATGGGTTCTACTATTAAGATTTCGTTTTATTAGATATAACACAATTAACATTTTAGGCTTATAAACATTATATTCATTATGATATTATATCACCCTTATTATTATTTTTTAATTGTGTCATTTTATTTTTACTTTGTTTACAAAATAGTTATATTTAAATATTATACACAAAATAATATATATTTCTTATTTATCTTATTAATATTTTTAGCACAATTAAGGTTTACTCATTTATCTCAACATGCTTAATTATTATACTTAATATTTTGGATTTAGTCTCCATTATCAACATATTGTATTGTAACAGATTATTTTTCATGAACTAAGACATTTTATCCAATTTGTGGCAATTAATCCAAATAATGTCATTAATTATATAATTTGTGACAAATAATCCAAATAATGTCACATTTTCTCCAATTTGTGACAATTAATCCAAATTATTATACTTAATAATTTGGATTTAGTCTCCATTATCAACATATTGTATTTTAATAGATTCTTTTTCATGAACTAAGACATTTTACCCAATTTGGGACAATTAATCCAAATAATGTCACATTAATTACTTATATCTATATTAAACATTGTCACATTACCTTTTTTACATTGATGTCATCATTAATCATTTTCTCATATTTATTCACTTCTTATTCTTGATTATGAACATTTATGTGAATCAATTAATTCTTATCCATATTGAAGTCATTATATGTATTTTAGAGATCAAGGTGGGACATATTACATATTAATGATTTGATTAGCATACTAAGTAATGATTAGGTGATTACTTAGGTGTCTATTTGAGAACAAGGTGATATGCATTTCATATAGATGACCTTATTAATTTATGATGAGGAGATTATATATCACTTATGTGTATTAAAGTATGTTATCATGATTATGACACCTAATGTCACTAATGTATCAAGAATGTCATTAAGGATGCATAGGTTAAGGTTATATGAGTACAACTTAGGGTTTTGGTGAATATCATCATTATACTTCATCTAAACATTCTTAGTTCCAAGAAATGTTTATCCTCATGTATACCTAGTATTAGTATTGTATGTGAGTTACTCATATTATGTGCATTAGATATTCATTAGGGTCCAAACATGTGAATTATTCATTAAATGACCATTATATGTTCTTTAGGATAACAAAAAGCATGTGGGGTTACAATTGTAACTTGTTTGGTCAAAACTAAGGATCTAAAAAAACTAACCTCCCATTCATGGAGTTAGGGTTTCTAAAGTCAATGTATCTAGATTTCAATATGTTACATTATTCCATCCCCTTAAAAAAGATTTCTTCCTCGAAATCTAACTACCGAAACATCATCAAACCTACTACTCTCCACCCATTAAAAGGTTTGACTTACCAAGACAAACTAATATAGCGGTAAAAGGGTGAGTCTAACTAAGCCATGTTCAAGATCCATCATGACTCCCCTACACACTCTAATTGCTTACGAAACACCAAAATTTGAAGTCTAGGTTCTTAGGGATAGACTATCAAAACATATGTTTCTAGGGGACATAAGAGAATTGTATTGGGTATCCATCCTCAAACAAGTCAATACACCTGAAAGACAAGGTCAACATATTAGGATTGTAGGATTACCCAACTTAGGTGCCTAAGGCTACTACTATCTATATGCATGCTATTTTGGACAGTCAGTATCAACTCAGGCCAAGAAGGTATCATATGGATTTGTGAGTCCTCATAAACCAAGCTAGTGGCACAGAGGAAAATCTTGTCAGGCCCCAAACCCTGATCCTTTCTAGACACCTTTGCTTTCAACTTATGTCTTAAAAGCTACCTAACAAGCTCAACACATTATGGTTAACTAAACATGCTTCTAATGTGAAACTATTATGATCCTAAATCAATATTTTTCCATCTCAACTATAGCATAGATCAATTATAGGACAAACATGTCACTTAAAGAGGAACTATATGAGGCATGAGTTCTATTTAGGGAGACAAAATTACAATTGTTAGATTCAGACTACCATGGGCTCTGATACCATGCTGTAAGGAGTGGGATCCACTCCCTACTAAAAAATTTGAAGAATAAAACATCCGTTCTGAGAACACT
This sequence comes from Alisma plantago-aquatica, assembly GCA_963693085.1. NCBI lineage: Eukaryota > Viridiplantae > Streptophyta > Magnoliopsida > Alismatales > Alismataceae > Alisma > Alisma plantago-aquatica. Next base: position 1,133,896,231 of record OY856409.1, on the reverse strand, counting down.
CAAAGGTATGCTGGAATAGGTATAAAATTTTCATATTTCAATAAATGGTATTCAAGACAACCAAAATGTAGCAGTGCAATTAAAAGCTTGACTATATTCAATTTTCACAAAAGATTACAAAAGTACATCATAATATCCCATAAGGGTTTACATGTTCGACATGAAATAGAGATCTAAGTTGAGGGAAGTCCAAACTACTTCAAATCTATCTCCAAGAAACATCTCCCAGAGCTAGGTCCATGTTGGAAGCTATGTTCTCCTTGGTCATGTTCAACACCTCGATCTAAACTTGGGTGGTAAGGAAATCACCCAGAAAGAGGGAAACAAAACAAGGTATGTGTCAAATAATGAACAAGAACAAAAGATAATAAACTAATATGAAAGTAAAGGCTAAGATTTTCTCATATGATGAAGAGAAGAAGAGTATGAGGCATAAAGGCAAAATATATGCTTGTCATAATATTAAAATAGTAAGGGAATTGCATGCGTGATTAATACTGACTACATTAACAATGTAGGGTTGAGGCACCTACCGGACCTCAACCTATAAGTGAGGGGAGAATTAATACATTCCCAAGTTAATAAATTCACCAGGGCAAATTAATACATGCCCTATCTATGAGTGGTTGTACATAAGTACCTCTACTATAGCTAAACAGTCCACAAAATCAACATGTTAGAAAATAAATCATGGCAAGTAAATGCATCATATAAATTAGAACATAACAGTGGGGCACAAGACCCAACAAAAAGAATATCATTACTGATTTTGAGGCAATTTAACAAAAGAATCATGAATAGATAAATAGGGTTCATTAAAACCTCATTAGGGAAATATAGGGTTTGGTATGCAAATATCCCAACTTAGGGTGTAAGAATGCAGATACCTCTCTTACTGATATCAATACTAATTTTCACCACTTTAATTTATTCCAAGTTCCTCGTTTTCTATTATCAATGTAATAACATGTATTAGAGTACATAATGCACATTATTGTATGGAAACCCTAATTTTAGACCTTTAAAAAAAACTCAAATTAGATTCTAAAAACCTCACTAATGAACTTATTAGGTTCTTCTGATCAAGAAAACATATTTTTATGTTAATTTTGGAGTTATTATGATAAAGATGTACTTTTTATGAATTTTCTGCATTAAATTCATTTTACAAAAATCACCCTTCGTCAAACCACAAAATCAGACCTTGAAAATATTTTTATTAGATAAGTATTAATTTTCAAATTCCAAAATGTATTTATTTGTTAAATATGGATAAGAAGATTAAAATATAAGAATTTTTCAATACTAACCAATAGGAAATTGCCACATCATCAAGCCGATTGAGATAATTGAAGAGAGAGGGAGAGAGAGAACACCTTTTGACCCAAGATTAGGTTTGGAGTTGCATATGTAACCAAGCTAGAGCTTCTAGAGAAGGTAAAACAACAAGAAACCAAAACCCTAGAAGAACATGGTAAAGAGAGATGGAGATCATCGATTTGAAACATAGAAGCATGAGTTTTAAGCATTGTAGTAAGCGATATATGTAAGGAGCCTGACCTTCATTTTGGGCTTACCCTATTTGCTTTGCCTAGACATTGTGTTTAGATGCTTGCTAATCACCTTAAGTGGTGATTAGGGTTTGTTTGTTCCTTGTTGAGAGGTGGAGGTGCAACTTGCAATTTACCCAGTTTTTAGGGTTGGTGTGCAAGTTTGTCACCTTGAGAGATGTTTTTCTCTCTCTTTGCATCCTCTAGGGTTGAGAGGATGGGTTGGCCTCGTTGCTTGAGAAGCTTTGGGCCTTGTTGAGCTTTGTTGGGCCTTATTTTGCCTTGTTGAGGCCTTGTATCGGGAAAGACCTAGGTGTATCGGCCAAGGCTTGGTGGGTGTGTCGACCAAGGAGGATGTATCGACCAAGGGTGAGCGGGTTGTCATCTTGGGTGACACACATATCCCTTCTAGCTTCATTTGTATCACCATCTTTGGACAAGTGGCAGCTGCTTTGCTTAGTGGATGGCAACACTTAGGCGTGAGTTTTTGGGGTGCTTGCATGTGGCACACTCTTTGGACAAGTGTACTAGGGGTGGGTGACACCTTGCCTTGCCCTCCCTCTTCACCCCATGGTATATATAGGACCCTCTCCTTAGTAGCTTAGCTCTTTAGATCCTTTAGATGCTTTCCTTCTTCCTTGGTGGCCAATACATCCCCCTTGGTCGAGCTGGGTGGTCGATACCCTCTTCTTGGTGGATCTTGGTGGGCGACAAGCTCTAGTCTTCTTCTTCCTCTAGTGGTGGCCGAACCCTAGAAGGTGCCTTGTTTCTTTGTGTTGGCCGAAGGTGGTTCTTGGAGCTTGGAAGCTTGGTGCTAGGATCTTGGAGCTTGCTTGAGGTGGGTTACATAACTCCTAACCCTAGCTATACTACTTCTTTTTCATGATTGCATGTTATATGTCTTAATCGGCCATGTCATCTTCTAGTTATGTTTCTTGCTTTAATGGTTATGAAGTTACTCTAGATGAACCCTAGACTTTGTATCTTGGTTTTCCTTGGGTTGGCCGAACCATGGATGTGGAGTTTCCTTGGGTAAAACCCCTCTCTCTTAGTTGTTCATATGTGAGCTTAGGGTCTCCAAATCCATTGGTGGGTTGATCTTTGGTTGGTTGGCCGATATGAGGAGATGGACCTCCTTGTTGCCCGATAGGTGATGGAAGTTGTGTAATACCCCTCTCTCACTTAATTGTCTTGAGAGGTGAGCCAACTCTCTTGAGATTTTAGGGCTTCTTGGTGGCAATCTTGAGGTTGAAGATGACCAACCTGATATGGCCTTGGAACCTCTGGCACGATACCCCTTTGTGATGAGTTTTCCCAATACCCCTTTTCTAGGGTTGAGTCTTCGGCAATATGCTAATGGTCTTTTGCTGACCTTCTTGACCGATAGGAACATGATGGTGTTGTTGGGAAATAAACCTTGACCAAGATGAACCTTGCCTTAGTTGGTCCTTGTGGACGTTATGCCTTTGGACGACATGATGCTTGATAGATATCCCTGTTTTGTGCCTTGGGCGACATGGGTTGGCTTGCCTTTGCCCGATATGAGTCTTGGCTTTGGAAAACCCTAGATGGGCACCATAGTGTTGGCCGATATGTTGGTACCTAACCCTAGTTGGACGAAAGGCCACCTTGGGCGCCATGGTGTTATTTGATAGATGACAATAGTGTGCTTGTTGGGCATTATGGTTTTGTCTTGGGTGACACTACCTTAGGCATCATGGCCTTGGTCGATATGGCTTTGGGCGATGTGGTGATGATGGCTGCCCGACATGAACCCTAACCCTAATGGGCGATAGGGATCTTGGTCGATGGGGTTTTTGTGTTGCCCGACACACCCCTTTACACTTGGTTGCATGATACCCCTCTAGGATGTGACTGCACGATACTAGCTTCTAGTTGCACGATATCCCTTGTGCTTGTGCATGGCCGATATGTGAGGCTAGTTCCCTAATCGGTGGAGTTTGTATGAGGGTTATAACCCTATCCGATACCTCCTTGGGTGAGGGTTAGTGCTGCCTGCCACACCTTTGGTGAGGGTAGGTGGTACCTTTGGTGAGGGTTATACCTAGTCTGGGAACCCTGGATGAGTTGGAAATCTTGTGCCCACACCTTTTTTGATGATGGGATGTGAATGCTAGGTTGTGACTATTGACATGGTTGATACCTAAGGTTGGTGCTAAGTAAGATGATAAGATAATGATTATGTTCATGGGATATAGGGCATAATGGATGCTCACAGTTTGATAACAATAATGCATTTTGCCTTCAGATGCATCTTGTGCTTCATGTAATTATAATCAAGGATTTTGCTTCAAATCATATGCACTTTAAACATGAATAGCATGATAATCATAATATGTTCACTAAGATCTATGTTTGGTGATCCATTTATCTCTCTTATGCATACTAACCATGCAGGTGTATCAAATGAATTCATAGCCAGATATGACCTATGAGGTGTATGTGTTTTGTATAAAACTGGATGATGATAATCCTTGTTGATGAGATAACATGTATCACCAGTATGATGAGAAAGGTCTATTGACCTAATAAAGGATGAGTGCCTAGTCGAGGTGTTATCCTTTGATGTTGAGATAAGGGATTGCTATCCTAGAATGATGATGTATGGCGATGATGCCTTGAGAGGCAATTGTATTCTATGATGAGGGATTGAGATCCCATGGTAATGTGATAATGACAGTAATAATGTGACACAATGTTGTTTATGTTTTACAACTTGGTTGTCTCAACAATACACCTAAAATATACTAATTAATTACAGTGGAACATATCATGTAGTTTGCCCTGGCCATAGATCCATCATCGTCAGTAGTTGGTGATGGTGAAATAGGTTTATCCTGCGGGATTACCTAGAGCGCATATTGTTGAATATGCAGGGTTTATCCTAGCCGAAAATAGGAGGATTAGAGTACAAATGTGGTTGTAGACTCAGTGTGGTTGGAGCATGGTGAACATGCCCATGGCCCAGAGTGATAGAGCATGAATGTGTTCATGGCTCAAGAGAACGATAATCAGGCCCGTGGATCAAGGTATACTAGTGCCGAGACCTGTACCAAGGCGGGCTAGAGAGATGGGTAGCTTGCGGAGCTGACCCTATGGCTGAGGCCACTTAAGTATGGGGGTAACGTCCTCGGGTTCTGCCGTCTCGAGACTTAGAAGGCCCGAGAAGTAAAACCCAAAAATGTTAACTAATTGTTTCAGAGAGTGATGCGGAAGCATAATACGCATACATGAACATACAACCATAACATACGTAACATTCAACATGTATATTTCTACAATATGAATTATTACAAAATGATTTACAATTACATATTGAATGAAAATTCTACAATCTATGAACATGTATGCTATCTAGGATCTTAGACAATAGGTACAACCTGTACAACTACTCACTTCCCATCTTTTCTCCCATGCTAGCTCTAAACCTAAAGCATACGTGAATCAGCGAGTCAGCACACGAGGTGTTGAGTACATGGGAAGAAAGATACATATATTTATGGCTTTCTTAATTTTGAAAAAGACTTGCAAAAGGAAAGAAAATCATAGAAAACATTTCTTTAATAAGAAAAATATGCCAATTTTAATCATTTTTCTAGATGAGTTGCATTATCAAGGTGGATTACCAAAACATATATATTGGGCCCATCCCCATGTACCAAGTACTCTAGGGAAACTCCCCATACACTGTGTGCTCTAGGGAGGTGTACTAGTCAACATTAATCCATTCCCTCATAAGGGGGATAATGAACACCTTAAATTACTACAAAGCATCCACTCATCATTTATGTTTGCAAGTGATAAAACATCAAGTACTATATAATGCTACTACACCCAATATTTGCAAATAGAAAAGAGAATTCCTACATATCATGAATGCAAGCAAGAAAACCATAGTGATATAATTAAATAAACCCACATACCTGAGTTTAGAGATTCCTAATAATTCCTGATCATCTAGATATCTGGTCATCACCTGATTAATAACATTTAATCATCATTAATACAATGTTCACCATTATTAATGATATTTAGGTCCAAATTAGGGTTTTGAACAAATCTAGGTTTTATTGACTTATAACATGTTTATGATATTTTTCTACTGATCAAGAGGTCATCATAGGGGTCTGGTCCAAATTTTATATTTTTCTGAGGGTTTTCCTATTTTCTAGAATTAATATGAGGTTAAAACAATATAATTATGCATTAACAGAAAATGACCTATTATTTATGTTATAACTCATATCAGAGTTTAAAGATAGATTGAAGTCATCAGTAGGGTTCTAGGAGGATTTTATGAGAATTAATTTTCATCTGGATATTGTTTAGTATATTTAACGAACCCAAAATAGGAGTATTATCTTCTAAATTAGAAACCTTCGATAATAAAGCTTCAAGAGTCTATCCTAGTTTTTTCATAAAAAAGTAAATACTTTTCTGAGTCCAGGGATAGTTTTGGGGCATTTATAGGCTAAGGGGTCTATTCATAGTGAATTATGCAAGTTATAGATATTTTTTGGGATTTAGATCAGAATTTTTACCTATTTATTTGAGTGGTAGTCAGATCCTTGGATTGGATCCGCTAAGGCCTGACCCTTGGTCTCGCCTGTCTTCTTTACCAAGCTCCCATGCGAGCCTTATGTCCTCATGTGTGCCTGCCGCCGTGAGTTGAAGAAGCTCTGGTGAGTGTAGGTTCCTCGGACCACCAATGCTCAAAATAGAAGATTGAGGGTCGTCTACTCTTCAATGCACAACACACCTCACACTACTACAGAAGTGGCCTTTGGCGTCGGTCGTTTAACCCCATTTGGCGTCGGTTTTCGATCGACGCCTATGCGGGCGCCGCTAAAGGTCGAACACTTCGGCGTCGGTTGTTTAACCGACGCCTATTTAAACTATCGGCGTCGGTCGTTTAGTCGATAACCGACGCCAAAGGGGTTCGCGCCACATAAAACGGTGTCAGCTAGGGAACTTTCTGCGTCGGTTATTTACTAACGGACCGACGCCTATACTACTTATAGAGTCGGTATTTTAGTAGATAACCGACACATAAAGTGTCCTAAATGACGCCATTTTTTGTGGCGCGAACACTTTTGGCGTCGGTTATATACCAAAAGACCGACGCCTCTAATTTAAATAGGCGTCGGTTTGATACGTATATCCGACGCCATTTCGAGGACTGCTTTGGCCACATAAGGCGTCGGTTATCTATAAATAACCAACGCTGTAGATCTTTGCTGATGGTTTTTATAAATAACCGACGCCTATTTGTTTTTTTTTTCATATCAGTTTGCAGGCCTGCTGTGGCTGGTCAGCAGGATGAGAACATGCAGTTCAGTAACTGAACTGCAGGTTTACGACATCCATTGATATCAGCCTACAAACAGGCCGCAAACCTGCAAAAGTCATAAGCAAAATTTCACACAAGTGCATACATTCAGACATAAATTCAATTCTCACATTCACACATATAGAAACATTCAAATACATGTATTAACATTCAGAAATATTCATTTACAAAGTATCATTCATTATCTCTATCAACATCCCAATTATATCTTACAGTTGCCACTGCTTATATGGCTTTTGCCCATTCTTCTCTTACTTCATTTAATGCTTCCATCGTATATGGAGCATGTATATTTTTTAAGCGTTTACCTGTAGTGTTGTCAGTTTTAAACACCTGCAAAGAGAATGATGTATATATATAAGTAATAATATAAAAATAAGATAAGATTGATATATTGCATACTAACTAATGAAAGTATATATAATACCTCATGTATGGTATCGATGTCCAATGCGGCATATTTGATAATTATATGCATAAATCGCATCACATAGTATGCGCATGCCCAGCCATTGTCTTGTGTAGCACACTATAAATTGAAACATACAAAATAATACAACTAAGCACAATTCACATCAATAATATATATTTTCAAGTCGGGAACTTACTTGTACGTTCTGCCAATTTATTGGCTGGTTCTTTTTCCTTGGGACCGTTCCTCCAGCCTTTTTGAATGCATCTAAACCCCTACATGTTAATATAACACAATAAATTGCATAAGTAAATAGTAATGTAATAAAAGATGTTAACGGATATAAAAATGAAATATTTCTCACCAGAATAATGGCATTCTCATTACGTGTCCAATTTTAGTGTTCAATGTACTCCCCGCAGGATCTAGATAATAAACAGTGAATGTCCCGGGGACAATAACTAGTAACTCCCAATGTCTACCGCTAGAAGTAAGAAGTTAACAATTAATAACTCAAAATGCAAAATAAAAATGGAATTTTCTTAAGTCCAAATTATAAATAAAGTAAACTTACTTGACATTGAATGGAGCTATTATTATCGTCTTCTTTTGCTGACCAAAAATTGTAAAAGCATCTATACAGTATTGTTGAACATTATCAGGGTCTTTAGCTACCAAACTAATCAATGATGGAATCAAAAATCCCACATGATCAAATGCAAATTGTTTGCAATGATCTTCGACTAGGTAGCTGCAAAACATATAGGCGTATGCATTAATATATAAGAAACCAGATCACCGGATCTTACACAAGGTATATGGATGTATAAACAATATCTCACCTTATCCATGTCTCTATCATTGATGTATTCAGCCAATCATACATAAACAGCTCAATAATATCTTGTATAAATAAAGAGCTATCGTATGATTGACCTGCATAATCTGCATCTAAAGAAATAATTATAGGGCAATGTACATTATGTGCCCGTAGCCAACATGCCATTCCCCTACAAGCAGGACCTAACGGGTATGTTAGGTCAGTTGGAACCCAATCGGGTAATGCGGGAAGTGGAAGTGGAGGCCTAGGTGCTCCCGGTGTCTTCTTTTTAACCTGTACATATAATTTCAGATCAGTTGACATCATATATACACATTAACAGTCTAAATCAATGTAAATTTATCTTACAATTTCAGTCGTGTAGACGACATCTGCTTTGGGCCACAATATCACCTCGCCTTCTGCCTCACCAAGTGTATCAATATCTGGGTGGGCATATGGCAATGCAACTTCCCTCCAATCGGGTAACACACGTAATGGGCCCACACGAACATAGCCCTGTGGCATTGGAGTCCCGTGAAACCTTTTCCCAGGAAGGGATGGGTAAGCTTGCGCCTCTGCAACAACGTAGTCTTGCATTCTTAAGCGGCATGGCTTCAATGCCTACAAATTTACGTAAAGAATATTATACATATATACATATCATCTTGAAAACATAACAACTTGAAAAGACTAACTACAATGCCATAAACAATACTTACAGCAGACGTGCTAGGCGATGGGTCTCCAGGATTACTTGCAGTCTGTGCATCAGGAGAAGAGTGGGTCGCCATAGGCGTATTGGAAGCCTGAGATGCCTGCCACCGCAGAAATTCTTCCTTGACCTTCTCAGCAACTACATCATTGATTTTCTTAGCAACTAAATCCTCAACTCTCTTATTCTCCTATACATGGATAAAAGAAACATTAGCTTCTTATTAATGAATTTCCTTTTGCAGTAACATTCTAAAAAAAGAATAGGTTACCTCTTCTTGAGAAAGTCCCGCTCTGGGTTTGCGCTGGGATGGCCCAAAGAATGCTTTGATGCCAACACCAGCGCCGACACCTCTAACACGTCCAGGATGCTCTGGGTTACCCAGAGCAACTGTCAATTCATCCCTTGTGCCCTGAGGGATGAACGTGCCTTGTTTCCTCTGCTCGTGCAGCTCCCGCTAATCACCATAAACAGAAATTGGTAAGTTAACACCACAAATAATCAATATTCAAACGATTTCTCTAAGAGTTGTATTTTACCATTTTTGCAGCCGCCTCAGCAGTTACAGGCTTCTTTATTTCACCCTTCTTGTTTTGCCTGCCAGCTATCCAGATATCATGGCGAGGCATGGGTGTGGTAGACTCCTGAGTAGGAGCAGACTCCTGAGTAGCCGCAGACTCCGCCTGTAGTCTTTGGCGAACGCTTGCATAGCCTTTTGGACCCATAGTGTGGTCATGCACATTCAGTGCACGCCTTGCTTTTTGTGCGTCACTGAGGGCCTAGTTAGTATGCACATTAATGATTTGGTAAGTAGCACTAAATGCTAATCTTGAATAGGTGAATACAATGTATATTAATTAAATTAGGAGTGACGCCTAATACCTTGAATTCTTCAGATTTTCTTGAAGCAACAAAATTGTCCCAATCTTCTTTGTCCAAGAAGTTCCATTGTTCAAGGGCTGACTTCTTCTTCTTATCACCCTCTTTTATGTATTCTCTGTTCAGATTTGTCCTATAATTCCTAAGCATCTTTCCAGCACGTTGCATCACATTTTTACGATGCAACTTCTCATCCAATGCAAACAGATTCTGTAAAATAGAAATGTTATTAACTAGTATCCAAAATAGAATTGCAAATAATAGAATTTGTAATCTACAAAATAGAATTACAAATAATAATAACTCACGCATAAATCCTTCCATATCAAGTCTTTTTTCCCTTGAGGAACTTTATGCCAATTGTCATACATAACACCACAATGGCTCCGAGTGGTACACCCAAGATAGTTCACAAAATTATTGCGGTTCACTCCAATTGGATTTCCTCCATTATCAAACTCCACCACCAATTTGGATCCACTACCACTTAGCGCTAATAACTTCTTCAACAGAGTGATGCCCCTTTTCTTGTTAAGTGTCTGGTGTTGCGCATCAAGTTGCTCCAGTGCTTCAGTGGGTACAGGTGCATCAACCTAAAATTTGACAAAAATAAAACACACTAACTTAGCCCAATATAGAAATATAGGATATATGACATAACTAGAAGATAATGAATTTTATAGAAATACAGGATATGTTTTTAGAACTTACATTAGTATCCTCTCCATGCTCGTCATGGACAGCATGCTCATCATGGACTTCATGCTCATCATGGACATCATGCTCATCATGGTCAGCCATCTGAAAATGTCATTAAAAAGGCAAACATTTAGCATTTCTATTAACTAGAAAAAGGCAAACATTTAGCATTTGTATTAACTAGAAAAAGGCAAACATTTATCATTTGTATTAACTAGAAAAAGGCAAACATTTAGCATTTTTATAAACATACATGTCTCTAAAATTGTGATCTTTTATCAATTAACAATCCTTCATTGTGATCTCCGCGCACATATAAGTCATCATTAGCTTTAATATTTTGTGGAGTTGGCAACCCAACTGAGAATGGACTGGAGTCATCATACTTATCATAGTACTCTTCTTCATCTATAGGATCTTCAATGAACTGTCTTTTACCATGAAGAACAACCGACCATTTATCATTCACAGGATCATCGATATAGAATATTTGTTTCGCCTGTGATGCCAATATGAATGGTTCACCCTTCTCGCCAATCTTTTCAAAGTTCACCAAAGTGAAACCCAATTCATCCACTATAACTCCTTTGGTGTTATCAACCCAATTACATTTAAAGAGCGGAATTTTGAAATCTATGTAGTCAAACTCCCAAATGTCCTCAATGACACTGTAATATGACATTTTAGCTTCACGTGGACTCTTATCCTTTGCACTTGCAAAGTACATAGTCGACGCTTGAAGAGTGACCCCACTATTTTGGACGACACCCTTATCATCTTGGCGCTTTGTGTAATATGTGAATCCATTAATGTCAAACCCTTCATAAGACATAACATTCGGTTTTGGTTTAAAGGCGAGGCATTTGATAGTTTCTGTAATATCATTTGGTGTTTGAGATAGTTGATGTAAGACTTTATCTTCAAACCACTTAGTAAAAGTCTTATTATGCTCTCTAGCAAGCCACATTGAACTTGCTCGAGGATGTTGTCTCTTTATGAAATTGGTATGTTCCTCGATATAAACACTCACTTCGTCCATATTGTGTAAAATATACAAGTGAGCTTGTTCCAACTGCTCACGGCTGATTACTTTCACCCGTGATCCCAAAATTCCTTTGCCCTCCTCAATATTCTTGTCATTATCAGGAGTGTCATTACCACTGAGAAAGTCATTGCAAAAATCCATAACCTCTCTCGCCACATAACCTTCAATAATACTCCCTTCAGGCCGATAACGGTTTCGAACATCACCTTTAAAAACGCTCATGTATCGTTCAAAGGGATACATCCAATGCAAGAAAACTGGTCCCAACATTTTCACTTCCCTAGTCAAGTGGACAACAAGATGTACCATGATATCAAAGAACGAAGGAGGGAAATACATCTCAAGCTGACATAGGGTAACAACCACTTCTCTTTGCAAATTATCGAGAGTATCAGGGTCAATAACTTTGCTGCATAGACTGTTGAAAAAGAAACAAAGTCTGGTAATTGCAAACCTTACATGCTTCGGCAATATAGATCGAATTGCCACGGGCAATATTTGTTGCATTAGAGTGTGACAATCATGAGATTTAAGACCTATCAACTTCAGATCTTTCATTGATACCAATCTACGGATGTTGGATGAGTAACCATGTGGCACCTTAACATTTACCAAGCATTCACAAAAAGTTTTCGTCTCCTTTCTAGACAACGTGTAACAAGCGGGAGGTAAGTATGTTCTTTTATTACCCATTTCACATAATTCTGTTAATTCTGACCTTATTCCCATTTCACGTAGGTCCAGTCTGGATTTTATCCCATCTTTAGTCTTACCTGGTATATTTAATAGAGTACCAATGATGCTATCACAGACAATTTTTCTCAACGTGCATTACATCGATACAATGCCTGACTGTCAAAGAACTCCAATAACGAAGATCCCAAAATATTGACTTCTTCTTGAATGAAGAATTGTCACTCCGTGTGGCCATACTACATTGTGATTTCTTACCAAATTCATTAACAATGTCTTTTACTCTTTCATAAACAACATCCCCTGGTATAGGTTTAGGTGCACTCCGTTCATCATTCCATCCATTGAATGCTTTGCGCTTCCTACGATACGGATGGAATTTTGAAAGAAACCTTCGATGACCAAGATATACAGTCTTGCCGCCATGTTTTAGTCTTATTGAATCAGTGTTTTCTTCACATATAGGACACACTTTAGCTCCTTTGACACTATATCCAGACAAATTCCCATATGCTGGAAAGTCATTAATAGTGCAAAACAACATAGCGTGCAAACGAAATGTCTCTCTTGCTGAAGCATCATAGGTCATCACACCTTCAGCCCAAAGTTTCTTTAAGTCATCAATCAAAGGTTCAAGATAAACATCGATATCATTTCCGGGTTGTTTAGGGCCCGATATCAACAATGACAACATAACGTACTTATTTTTCATACACATCCAGGGAGGAAGATTGTATATAACAAGCATGACTGGCCAAGTGCTATGTTGGCTGCTCAATGTCCCGTACAGATTCATCCCATCTGTACAAAGCCCAAGTCTTAGATTCCTATCTTCTTCACCAAATTTAGGGTACAATAGATCAATCTTCTTCCACTGTGGGGAATCAGACGCATTTCGTAGGATCCCATCATTATTTTTCTTAACATCTGCATGCCACCTCAAATTCTTCGCATCTTTCGGATTTGCAAACAAGTGTTGAAACCGTGATATTATAGGTAGATACCACAACACCTTGGCAGGAGAACCAGTTTTGGACTCCCCCGAAGTCGTCAATTTATACCATGACGCACCACATTTTGGACAATCTTTCAAATCTACATAGTCCTTTTGAAATAATACACAATCATTTGGGCATGCGTGTATCTTCTTGGCCTCCATTCCCATTGGGCACAACATTTTCTTTACCTGGTATGTTGAGATTGGAAGCTCGTTTCCTTCAGGAAGAATTTCTTTCAACAAAGTCAACAATGAAGTGAAGCTTTTGTCGCTCCATCTATTGTTAGCTTTCAACTTATACAATCTCAACACAGCGCTAAGCTTCGTAAACTTAGCACAGCCTGTGTATAACGGTATCTCAGCATCATGCACAATGTTTGTAACGATAGGAGGTGGATCGGTGTGCTCTACCCTACAACTATCCAGCATCGCATCAACGATGTCTGCTGGAACTGGTTCGTTCACATTTACGTCATCAGAGGCAATTTCTTCTTCCACCCAAGCACTGCTATCGACATCTACTGGTTTCGATTTTGAAATCTCTCCATGCCAGTGCCATTCTGTATAGCCTTGTACAATCCCGTTGCACATGACATGACTTTTGATTTCCTCAACAGTGTTGACTTTCAAGTTGTTACCGCAATGCCTACATGGACAATAGAACCTATCTGTAGGTTTTTTCCTATGTTCCTCGGCAAATCTAATAAACTGATCAAGACCAGATATAAACTCTGGGGTGCAACGATTACGAATGGACATCCATGATCTATCCATTCTATGATCAGAGAAAACAAGTATATATTAGGAAACAAGTATATATTAGGAAAAGATTAGGCAGCATTTCCCTAGTATATAATAAATGTGTACCACCTATCCCATCCTTGAACACCTAATCTCACTAGTAAGTGTATAATGTGTATTGGGTTTTCGAGAAAATTTCGGCAGCATTTCCCCGTTGTTCTCTAAGTACATATGTACTTAGAGAACAAACGGGGAAATTCTACCAAAATTTTCTCGAAAACCCAATACACATTATACACTTACATCCTAAGTGAGATTAGGTGTTCAAGAACAGTCCCAAACCGGGGACTATCCAAGATTTACTCCTAATGAGTCAATCTTGGACGGGTTTCTAGGCCAACAATAATAGATATCTACAATGAAGCCGGATTCCATACAAACAGTATATAATTTAGTGATTGTTCATTCTAATTTATACCAATGTACAAGTAATATAAAAACAATGATTGTTCACATTCTAGGCCAACAAACACATGTGATGTCATTCTTATATATAATAAATGTGTACCACCTATCCCATCCTTGAACACCTAATCTCACTAGTAAGTGTATAATGTGTATTGGGTTTTCGAGAAAATTTTGGCAGCATTTCCCCGCTGTTCTCTAAGTACATATGTACTTAGAGAACAAACGGGGAAATGCTACCAAAATTTTCTCGAAAACCCAATACACATTATACACTTACATCCTAAGTGAGATTAGGTGTTCAAGAACAGTCCCAAACCGGGGACTATCCAAGATTTACTCCTATTGAGTCAATCTTGGACGGGTTTCTAGGCCAACAAACACATTTGATGTCATTCTTATATATAATAAATGTGTACCACCTATCCCATCCTTGAACACCTAATCTCACTAGTAAGTGTATAATGCGTATTTGGTTTTCAAGAAAATTTCGGCAGCATTTCCCCGCTGTTCTCTAAGTACATATGTACTTAGAGAACAAACGGGGAAATGCTACTGAAAGTTTCTCAAAAACCCAATACACATTATACACTTACATCCTAAGTGAGATTAGGTGTTCAAGAACAGTCCCAAACCGGGGACTATCCAAGATTTACTCCTAATGAGTAAATCTTGGACGGATTTCTAGGCCAACAAATACATGTGTTGTCATTCTTATATATAATAATTGTCTATAAACTACAGGCAACATGGTTAATCCTAATCAACAGAGCATTATTAAATAATAAATCAAGAAATCAATAGTTTCAAACAAAAGGTCTAGGAATCTTTACTAGACTTTATATGTATCCCTAATCATCATATTTAACATACTACATTATTATGGACATCCAGATCAGATTAAGATCATACTATGTTATAACCATTGGTTTAATAACCCTATTTCCGCATGTACATGTTTATCAACTTTAAAACCCTATAATTCATGAAATCATTCTAATTCAATTTAATATGTTGGGATCACATAATTATATAATGACATCAGAATATATAGAAGAATCAAGCAGAGCAGAGCAGAATATAAAGAATGTTGGGATCACAAAATATATATATGTTGCAAAAAAAAAGCAGAGCAGCTAGCAGCAGTGGGAAGACCAACCTTGTCGGGAAGAAGGCAGAGGCTCCGGTGGCTCTGGCTGGAGAAGTAGCTAGCAGCGACGGCGGTGGAGGAGCACCAGGCGGCGCCTAATCGTGTACCAAACATGAAACATGCATAGAGTACATCACATTAAAATATAAGATGTATAACTAGAGCTTTCAGAAAATCAAGCAATTCACTCATTTGAGCTAATTTTAAAATCATTCTATTTAAGGACTCAAAACCTATAATGTTATAGTTAGTAACACTGAAACCTAATTCATCCTGGTGTTTTTTATATATAAGTTCATACCCCTTTTCATTTTGATTTAAATTTTCGTAATTAGATTAATAAACCATCAAACCATTTGATTTTAAATATTTATCTTGACTTGGATTGGGTATGGTAACCAATATACTTAAAAATGTTGTACTCAGGGTTTGATCCTAAAAATATATTGCAATAAGACATGTATGCTCGCGGGGAATGATTATTGCACAATGGGTTTGATTAAATCTAGAATAAAATCTTATATAATTGTTTGCTATAAAATCACACATAATGCACCACAAGGGTATCTTCATAGATGACCCACAATCTCGTGATATATTTCAATAAACTCAGGGTCACTCCGTATATGAATATCAATGGATTAGCATGACACTAACCCTGGTAATGAGGCATGACAAAGATGGGTAAAGTGTGGGATAGGAGATTTGAATCACTTGTGGAATTATTTTTGCCTCACCTTGCCAATATAAGGAGAGAATGAGCTCTCAATTTAATCTAGATTGGGCCTACAAATTTAGAACATTCACTAGGAAAATCCCAGTCATTTGCAATCCAAAAGTCCATCATAAGGCTCAAACAACAATGTATGCAATGGTAACTATAAACTGAATATAAATACATTATGAAGACCTAAAGGGAACCCATATACGTATATATGCTTGTGATTTATTACTTGTTCTAAGAATTGTTGAGAATAAAGCCCAAGGAGGTGTCTTTGATGCAGACAAATGTTACTTCCCCTAGTTGGCCAGAGCAGCGGCGTGGAGGAAGGAAGGAAGGAGGAAGAAAGCAGTACCTTGAGGGAATAGGATGAATGCCTGGCCTAGAGAGCAGCGGCGTGGCCTGAGCAGAGACCTACCCCAAAGAAGCCACCGGCGGCGAGGAGAGGAGAGCAACTGTGCGCGGCGAGGAGAGCAGCAGTGCGCGGCGGCGAGCAGGCGGCGGCGGTGCAGGCGAGCAGGCGGTGGCGAGCAGGCGACGGAGCAGGAGACTTCAGAGCGCAGCAGCAGGAGCAGGAGCGGCGGCGAGCAGGCGGCGGCGGTGGCGGCGACGCAGAGCTGGTGTCCAACGGAGGCAGGAGAGGCGGCGAGCAGGAGTGGTGGCGGAGAAGGGGGCGCCGGAGAAGGGGAGCTGAAGAAGAAATCACCGGAGAAGGGGAGCTGAAGAAGAAATAGGGAAATCGCTCGCAATGAAACAGAAGAAAGGGGAAGAGTCGGGCGATCGAGGGTTATGATGTTCCCAAGTAGTGTTACAACCCTAATTTTGGGTTCATTTGCTAAGAAATATAATTTCTCATATTAAATATTTTTGAACAAATAATTGATATAATCTATTTTGAATAAATGGATTTCATTTACAATAGCCTTGTTGTTTGATTTGCGGGCTTTATTGGCTATTGGGCCCAATAACAAGGATATTCAATTAGTTAATGAATAACTGAGAATTTGAGATAAGAAAGGTTTGGAAACCTCTAGAAGGCAAATCCAAAGAGGATTTCGTGCCTCTTAGATTCCTTGGGTTCCAAGGAGTCCAAATTTGCAAAGAAAAGGCAATAAGAAAAGAAAATAGCAATTAAGTATTTCCTTGTTAATAAAGAAATTGAAAACATTATTGAAATAGGGAAAATATGGGAAAAGAAGTATTTTTGAATTATCTATAGTGGGATTTCGTATCCCAATGATTCCTAATAATAAAAGGAATAACTAATGAGGAAAATAAGAGAGAAATAAAGAGAAATCCACAAAAAGGAAATATTTTAATAAGGAATAAAACAGGATAATGAGATTAATGCATAATGATGCATTTAAGATAATGAGTATTCCTTAAAAAGGAATTTCGAATTCTTTGAGTCTCTTGGGGTCCAAGGATCCCCAATAAATAGGAAGGAAAGAGAAAATACTAAATTTGCAAAATATGAAGATAATGTGGTATATTAATAATGAATTTTGTGATGATTTTCGAAAGATGGTATTTTTCTATTAAAAGGGAAGCATGTTTTTGTGGCCAATAGTTTAAAAGGCAAGTTTAAAGAGAATTAGAAAATGGATTTTCGTATTTCTAATATCCATATAATTGAGGATATCCAGAGAGAGAGAGAGAGAGAGCTACTTATTAATGAAGGATTTGGTTTCCTAATAAGAAAGGGACTTGTTCTCTCTTTGATGGGTCTCTTAGGGCGAGATATTCCTCCCCTATATGAGGGGTAGACCCCTGGTTCGAAATAAAAGAGAAAATCACGTTTGCCTCTCTCTACCCTATCTTTCTCTTCTTCATATTAGTGTAAACCCTAGCCAAAAGGGTATAGCACCATCCTAGGGCATCGAGGGGCTTTTCTGTGGTTCGGCTTGAGGTAAGGACCTCCCGCGACCAACCCTGAAGGGCCAGCTACCCCTTTCGCACCTTTGTCGAAGCGCAGCCCCTGCCGGAGGTCTACAGACCTGCAACAGGTGCGGCAGCAAATAAGGGAGAGCCGCGCACATGGGGGCCGTTCTGATCGCGATTTAAAGGCAACTCAGGTGCGCCAAGGTGCTTCGGATCTGGAGCACCCTTTGGCCAAGTCCTCGAGCCCCACGGAGGGAGAACGAGCCGCGCGAAGCAGCTAGCGGCGGCCTGGAAGCGGAGGGATCCGAGGTTGAAGATGATTAGGAGATTGGACAAATTTGCCCCTCCGCGGTCTGAAGGAGAGACTACTTACGCCGGGGTATTATGGTAACTCGGTTATGTTTCCAAATCAATTGCATTGCATGAGAAACGGACGACGTGGCGCCCTGTGATTGGCCCGAAGTAAGTAGTTCTTGTTAAATTCATATCTCCTCAACCGTAGCTCGGATAGATGCATATAATATATCAATTTTGCTCAGAAAAACGAGAGGAATACAATAAAAATATAACCGAAGCCTGATTCCTTATGCAATTCGAAAAATAATGGAAGATATCAACTTTAATGCGCTAATGGTTAAAGAACCCTATTTTGGTATGATTAAAGTGATTAGTAGGGTTTAATAGATGATTAAAGTTGATCTAAGCCTGTTAATGATAAAAAGGATCATTAAGTTTGAAAAAGGATGAATTTGCATGTAATTAGTTAATTTGGAAGTTTCATATGCATGAATATACTTTAATGGGCCTTGAAACCCTAATGTTGATTAATTCAACTATTAATGGCTTTAATTGATTAATTTCATGATTAAAGTTGGAATATGCAAAGTCTAAGTTATTTCGAGCATTAAAGTTCTTAATTGATGGATAAATACCCTAAATGAAGTAATTAGGGTTTTCTCATGAATTAAGGTAGAATTGGTGATTAATAACGTTCATATGAGTAATAGAGTATGATGAATTACACATTGATGATAAATAAGCATAAGGATCTTGTCATGGATTAAAAGGATAAAAGTGACAGTTTTAATGTAAGATAAGTTTAATGGGTTTAATTGATGGACAATGATGCCTTTAATTCGAAAATAAGGTTAAGTGTTGTAAAGGGATAACTTTAATATCTTTTGTGAATAATTAGGGTTTAAAATAGTAAAAGATGGAAGGAAACCCTAATTGCAATAGAAACCCTAAAAATGAAATAGTAAACCTAGGGCTCGAATAGGTCTATTAGACTTGGATACCATGATCCATGATAGAAGATATTGGATGTTTGTTTCAGGATCTTATTGAATGCTTGCTTGCCTTGTTGATTGGACTATTCTGTTTCAAGTCTTCTTAACAGGTATGTGGTTACGCTTATGAATAACCGCATTAGTTTTCCGCATGTTTGTCGGATGGTTAATCACATTGATTGCAATTAAATTGGTTGGATGATTCATATTTGCAAATTATAAAGTCACTATGATTATCACATTAATAATAGAAGTATGGATTCTCGCACCTACATGCCACCCTGATGGATGATGCCAAAGGTCAGGCCCAGATGGGTAGACCAATGGACACCTTGAGTGGTGACCCCAGGCACCAAGAAGGTGGCCTATGATATTGCATGACTAGTGGGTACCATGAGTGGTGACCCCCAGGCACCAAGAAGGTGGCCTTAAGTCATTGGCAAAGGGCACCCTAAGGTGGGTATACCAGGGTTAGGGCAAAAGCGGTGGAGAATGTCATATTGAAATGTGTAAATTGGCTTGTTAAATAATTTGATTGTGATTATTAAGTTGTTAGTCATATGTGCAAACTTTTGGTTGTCTCCACATACCAGTATATTTCGATATACTGACCGACGTTTTGTTTGTCGACGTTTTAGGTACAAATGAAAAGAACAAACAGTAAAGTGGCATATGTGGAATTAAATGAGAAGTAACATACACAGGAGGATTAGTTAGAGTAACATCTTCATGGATAGAAGTTTAGAAATCCCAGTTTTTCCAAGGTAAGAAAAGTTTTATTTTATACCAGTTTTCAGTTTAGTTGGTAAAGTTTATTAATTATTACTGATTATTTGTCGAACCTTTGATCCTGTTAATTAGATAACGGCTCTGACCTTCGGGTCTCCCTTAATTGGGGGTTACCGGGAGGCGGGGTCGTTACAATTGGTATCAGAGCATGGGTTCCTCATCTAATCTTTAATAATTATTAAATTTTACAAATTCTATAGAACCCAAGGGAGTTATTAGAGGATTATCCGAAAGACAGAGGTGTCTAGAAAAGGATCACGACCGGGGGCTGGCAATATTTTCCTCCGCACCGCTAGTCGGAATACGAGGACTCCCGGATCTGTGTGACTGCCTGGCCAAAGTCTTAGGGTATGAATCGAAATAAGATACCTTTTAGGACTCTCTTATCTTGTTCATCCCTTCTCAACTCAAATTCTATTAAGGACTTTAAGGATTAGGGTTTTCTCTCTTTTTCTCACCCTCTTGAGGTATGGGTAAGGTTGATAAGGATTAAGGAATCCTCCATCAAATTAATAAAAAGCATGTAAATAAGATGTCATGGACATAAGCTTAATAGAATAAGCATAAAGGAATAGATACATGCTTAGGTCGTATGACATGACTTGTCATTGCCCTCAAGAGAGATCTGAGGATAGACCTCCTTGGTAGGAGGATAAGTAGAGAGAGAGTTAGTCTTGGAGGTAGAGACCTCCATTAGAAGTAGAGACCTAGCACATCCTTTGAGGATGATGGTAACCCTAACCCTAAGTGAAGATTAGAAAGAAAGATGACAAGATGAGTTAGATGTCATGGTTGACCGAGTGTTTGGTTGGACATGCCTTTGGAATGCCATAAGAGGTTAAATGATCAAGTACCTATGGCAACCCAACCCTGGAAAGGGTCATGCATGTTAGAGTGAAGGATAGCTCCTTCATCGATGAGGTTAGAGGAGAACCTATAGTTACCCTATGGGCATAGGCAAGTAGGGTATAGCTTGATGAAACCCTAGTCAAGGGATCATGAGGGATGACTTATGAGATAAGCATAATGGGTTATGGATAACCTTGAGTAAACATAAGTTCGAGTATAGGCTTCACTCAGGTAGGGGCATGCTTAGGAGCTTGATCCTTCATAAAGGCAGGACCTCTTATAGAGAGGTTGGTTGTAGGATTAGCTCTAGAGATAGGGAGAAGACCTCGGCCAAGAAAGTTGGAAGCCTAAAACCCCGAGAAACAGTGGGAGTCAAGAAGGATGCGACCTAAGTGGATGATAATGGTCGCCTCATGCATGATCCCTAGAGGTTGATGATGTCTTGGTTAGCTTGAGACTAACCAAACCCTAGAGGGAGGATGATGCTTCTGGTGCCTAAGGTATAAGTGATTACCTACTAGAGGTGATAGATAGTGCTTTAGACCCTGAGGAGGTTAAGGCACCAGTTGTGAGGCTTTATACCTAGTAGTGGTCCAGGAAGAGGAATCAACTCTGAAGTGTTGCTTGAGTAGAAAGATCATGGGAGTACATGACATATCTTGGACATGTTGGATTCCTGGTTAAGAGAATGAGCATGCCGTTGGACACCCGGAGGCAAACCTAGGGTTCCTAGGCCTAAGAGGGGAAGCGGTGTACCCAATGCTCATGTTGAGATTTGAGCATGGTACTCTTAATGTGTAGAGGTAAAGTAAAACCCCTTCAGGTAAGGGTATGTTTGATGAACCCCTCACGAATAAGTTGATCTGATGATGAGGAAAGAGAATGAGTGTGACCTAGCATGGTTTTGTAGGTACGCTTGTGCCTTAGTAGTTGTTGGTTTTAGCATGCTCATACGGGTGTAAACCCTAAGGGTGGTTGTGACCTTGCTGTCACAGGTTGTAGTTTCCTCCCATCCTGGGAGAGGACCCTTTGCTAGGGTGTGTACCAGTTCTGTCGGTTTTGAGGTGACCTGAAGAGGTCTCATAGGATCTTGAGAAGCTAAGTGAAGAGTACATGGTTTGAAAATGAACCTATAGGCCCATAGATAACCATCTCTAAGTGTGTGGATGTGTTACCATGGGAGTAACCGGTATGGGGCCTGACCAAGGTAGGCAGGTTGCCATGACCCCTGTGAAGGGATGAAAGTCAGTCATGAATGCAGAAAGAGATGATGAAGGCTTGGGTAAGGTTCTAAGTCAGATCTGTACTATAAGAGAATCCCAAGTCTATCCGAGGGTCAGGTTGGGATAAGACCGATGAAAGACGGAGTTGCCTAATTCCCTAGTTGCACATGACCATAGGGTCGGGAGGTAACAGCTATCATTGTCTGAGGGCCATGGGTTAGGAGATTGATCACCTTCATTAACTCATGTGACCCAAAGGGCAAGTGAATAGGGCACTCTCTGGTGCATATGGGAAGAGGGATGACCCCAAAAGTGTCGGTACCCTATAGACCTAGAGGATATGACCAAGGATTGTGTGTAAACCCAAGTAGGTTCGAGGCCATTTTTCCATGAAAGTAACTTTGATATAATGATGATTGTGATATAGAGACATGGGTTGCACGTTTCAATGGAGATTTGAAGGTGTACTGGCGAGGTGGGCTGTACCATCCCTACTCTTGGAATAGGAAGAACTATGTATTTGGACGGCCGCCAAATGCTTATTTCTTCTTGTTATGAGAGTGAGAGATAGGACAATATGCATGCCACACACCAAGGACAAGGATGTTGTGAGTTGGAACGTTGCTATAAGGAATAAGGATAGAGATGCGGAAGGAATGATACATGGATGGTTTGCAACCACTAAGAGAGGTAGTGTAGCCAGCTTATGAGGATGTTTTATCAAGAGCTATGAGGAATTTACAAGTTAACCAAGGTTGAGTTTGATCACCCTGAGGATGAGATTAGAGTTTCTTGATGAAGACAAACTTAGAGTTTGAGATGAGATGATAAGTAGAATACACGGAAGAGTATGTCTTCAACGTTACCTAATACCGAAGGATGTGAAGTGGTAATGGATGCTCTGGTGGAGATAGTGCCTTCTGGTTTGGCTAGAAGGGAGTGGTTAGGCTAACCCTACGTTTGGAAAGAAGATGTGTTTTGGCTAACACTCGGATATAATAAGATATGTTGAACAAGTTAATGGTTGTTTGGTTAGCCAGTTTAGTCCTTGGTGTAGTGAAAGGATGGTGATAGAACCTCAGATACACTTCTTTGGATAGGAAGGTAACAAAACCCTTTTGAGAGTGATTTAGGGTTTCCGAGGTATCAAGCTTGAGGAATCATAATGATACAAGAGGTACTACAAAGATAGTAAGTGATGGTAGTATTCTGGATGCTTAAGACCAGGTTGCATGTAGCATGTGGCCATGCGAGCCATGAGGTGAAGAACGAACACCATTAACCCAGTGCATGGATATGAAGTATAAAGATTTCCCGAGAGGGAATGGGAGTTCATCATTATGAAGGTTGTGAGTTTCTCCTAGACTAAGAAGGTCAAGATACAATATGGGTTAAGGTAGATCGCATTACCTAGATGACATGAGAGAGAGAGTACTGTCAAGAGATAGGTTTTGTTGAACTACATAAGAGAAAGAGAGATGATTCAACTGCGTCATGATGCAAGTTCAAAGGTTCTTGGTTTTGACCAAGGTTCACTTCCATAAAGTGGAAGTAGGTACATGACAAGCTTGATGATAGTATAGTTTATCACCCCTAGCTAATGGTTAGTATGATCCGGACTAGAGGGTCTGATGAGAGCATGTGTGCTCATTCAGGGTGATACATAGAAATAGTTCTTATGATGTGACGTTAACCACCATAACCTTTATCGGGATGCAAGAAGTCCTTTAGAGAGGATGTGTCGGTCACCACTTCATTAAGATGATGTTGGTGAAGGAGGCCTCGCGAAGGTCAGAGAAGAACCACAGTGTGTGCAGATGAAGTCGCTTGATCAAGCAATGGCTGAGAGAGAGAGCCCAAGGGTGACATGAATCACGAGCTGGTGCAAAGCAGACTGACATGCAGTTCACTGTGGTGGAACATAATGTGAAAATTCGACCCCTCTAAGCTATAGCTGAGAAAGCTGAGTCCCCGATATATGGGTCCATTTGAGACGGATTGCTGGAAATGGTTGTGTTTAGCCTTACCCCTCAGGATAACATAATGTATAATGTGTTACATGAGTCTGATCTAGAGCGCTATGTGAGGTACCCAAGCCATGTATTGAGCCTTGAACCTATTCAGCTTTTGAAAGGCTGAAATGTCCTGAGTCACCTATGAGGGTACAAAATACCAAGGTAAGAAAGAACTCAGATGGAAGAATATGAGATAATGAAGGTTCTTGGAAAGCACCATGGATAGGGTAAAGCCACATGGTAGCCCTGATGGACATAAGAATGGATTATCCTGTTTGTTTGCTTGCTTGATGGAATTTTGAGGACAAAATTCTTATAAGAGGGGAAGGATGTTACAACCCTAATTTTGGGTTCATTTGCTGAGAAATATAATTTCTCATATTAAATATTTTTGAACAAATAATTGATATAATCTATTTTGAATAAATGGATTTCATTTACAATAGCCTTGTTGTTTGATTTGCGGGCTTTATTGGCTATTGGGCCCAATAACAAGGATATTCAATTAGTTAATGAATAACTGAGAATTTGAGATAAGAAAGGTTTGGAAACCTCTAGAAGGCAAATCCAAAGAGGATTTCGTGCCTCTTAGATTCCTTGGGTTCCAAGGAGTCCAAATTTGCAAAGAAAAGGCAATAAGAAAAGAAAATAGCAATTAAGTATTTCCTTGTTAATAAAGAAATTGAAAACATTATTGAAATAGGGAAAATATGGGAAAAGAAGTATTTTTGAATTATCTATAGTGGGATTTCGTATCCCAATGATTCCTAATAATAAAAGGAATAACTAATGAGGAAAATAAGAGAGAAATAAAGAGAAATCCACAAAAAGGAAATATTTTAATAAGGAATAAAACAGGATAATGAGATTAATGCATAATGATGCATTTAAGATAATGAGTATTCCTTAAAAAGGAATTTCGAATTCTTTGAGTCTCTTGGGGTCCAAGGATCCCCAATAAATAGGAAGGAAAGAGAAAATACTAAATTTGCAAAATATGAAGATAATGTGGTATATTAATAATGAATTTTGTGATGATTTTCGAAAGATGGTATTTTTCTATTAAAAGGGAAGCATGTTTTTGTGGCCAATAGTTTAAAAGGCAAGTTTAAAGAGAATTAGAAAATGGATTTTCGTATTTCTAATATCCATATAATTGAGGATATCCAGAGAGAGAGAGAGAGAGAGAGCTACTTATTAATGAAGGATTTGGTTTCCTAATAAGAAAGGGACTTGTTCTCTCTTTGATGGGTCTCTTAGGGCGAGATATTCCTCCCCTATATGAGGGGTAGACCCCTGGTTCGAAATAAAAGAGAAAATCACGTTTGCCTCTCTCTACCCTATCTTTCTCTTCTTCATATTAGTGTAAACCCTAGCCAAAAGGGTATAGCACCATCCTAGGGCATCGAGGGGCTTTTCTGTGGTTCGGCTTGAGGTAAGGACCTCCCGCGACCAACCCTGAAGGGCCAGCTACCCCTTTCGCACCTTTGTCGAAGCGCAGCCCCTGCCGGAGGTCTACAGACCTGCAACAGGTGCGGCAGCAAATAAGGGAGAGCCGCGCACATGGGGGCCGTTCTGATCGCGATTTAAAGGCAACTCAGGTGCGCCAAGGTGCTGCGGATCTGGAGCACCCTTTGGCCAAGTCCTCGAGCCCCACGGAGGGAGAACGAGCCGCGCGAAGCAGCTAGCGGCGGCCTGGAAGCGGAGGGATCCGAGGTTGAAGATGATTAGGAGATTGGACAAATTTGCCCCTCCGCGGTCTGAAGGAGAGACTACTTACGCCGGGGTATTATGGTAACTCGGTTATGTTTCCAAATCAATTGCATTGCATGAGAAACGGACGACGTGGCGCCCTGTGATTGGCCCGAAGTAAGTAGTTCTTGTTAAATTCATATCTCCTCAACCGTAGCTCGGATAGATGCATATAATATATCAATTTTGCTCAGAAAAACGAGAGGAATACAATAAAAATATAACCGAAGCCTGATTCCTTATGCAATTCGAAAAATAATGGAAGATATCAACTTTAATGCGCTAATGGTTAAAGAACCCTATTTTGGTATGATTAAAGTGATTAGTAGGGTTTAATAGATGATTAAAGTTGATCTAAGCCTGTTAATGATAAAAAGGATCATTAAGTTTGAAAAAGGATGAATTTGCATGTAATTAGTTAATTTGGAAGTTTCATATGCATGAATATACTTTAATGGGCCTTGAAACCCTAATGTTGATTAATTCAACTATTAATGGCTTTAATTGATTAATTTCATGATTAAAGTTGGAATATGCAAAGTCTAAGTTATTTCGAGCATTAAAGTTCTTAATTGATGGATAAATACCCTAAATGAAGTAATTAGGGTTTTCTCATGAATTAAGGTAGAATTGGTGATTAATAACGTTCATATGAGTAATAGAGTATGATGAATTACACATTGATGATAAATAAGCATAAGGATCTTGTCATGGATTAAAAGGATAAAAGTGACAGTTTTAATGTAAGATAAGTTTAATGGGTTTAATTGATGGACAATGATGCCTTTAATTCGAAAATAAGGTTAAGTGTTGTAAAGGGATAACTTTAATATCTTTTGTGAATAATTAGGGTTTAAAATAGTAAAAGATGGAAGGAAACCCTAATTGCAATAGAAACCCTAAAAATGAAATAGTAAACCTAGGGCTCGAATAGGTCTATTAGACTTGGATACCATGATCCATGATAGAAGATATTGGATGTTTGTTTCAGGATCTTATTGAATGCTTGCTTGCCTTGTTGATTGGACTATTCTGTTTCAAGTCTTCTTAACAGGTATGTGGTTACGCTTATGAATAACCGCATTAGTTTTCCGCATGTTTGTCGGATGGTTAATCGCATTGATTGCAATTAAATTGGTTGGATGATTCATATTTGCAAATTATAAAGTCACTATGATTATCACATTAATAATAGAAGTATGGATTCTCGCACCTACATGCCACCCTGATGGATGATGCCAAAGGTCAGGCCCAGATGGGTAGACCAATGGACACCTTGAGTGGTGACCCCAGGCACCAAGAAGGTGGCCTATGATATTGCATGACTAGTGGGTACCATGAGTGGTGACCCCCAGGCACCAAGAAGGTGGCCTTAAGTCATTGGCAAAGGGCACCCTAAGGTGGGTATACCAGGGTTAGGGCAAAAGCGGTGGAGAATGTCATATTGAAATGTGTAAATTGGCTTGTTAAATAATTTGATTGTGATTATTAAGTTGTTAGTCATATGTGCAAACTTTTGGTTGTCTCCACATACCAGTATATTTCGATATACTGACCGACGTTTTGTTTGTCGACGTTTTAGGTACAAATGAAAAGAACAAACAGTAAAGTGGCATATGTGGAATTAAATGAGAAGTAACATACACAGGAGGATTAGTTAGAGTAACATCTTCATGGATAGAAGTTTAGAAATCCCAGTTTTTCCAAGGTAAGAAAAGTTTTATTTTATACCAGTTTTCAGTTTAGTTGGTAAAGTTTATTAATTATTACTGATTATTTGTCGAACCTTTGATCCTGTTAATTAGATAACGGCTCTGACCTTCGGGTCTCCCTTAATTGGGGGTTACCGGGAGGCGGGGTCGTTACAAGTAGCGTCGGTTGTTTAAAACAACCGACGCCTAAACATCTTTAGCGTCGGTTGTTTGAAAAAACCGACGTCCAATTGGACGATATTTTCATGAAATTGTTTGGCGGGAACCACCTTCAACGTCGGTTATCCTTGAATAACCGACGCTGAAGGTGACACTTTTCGCGCAAATTTTCGTCGCACATAGGCGTCGGTTTCTACCTAAATAACCGACGCTGCTAATGACACTATTTTTTTGATCGAAATATGGATTTCGCGGGCGACTTTAAGCGTCGGTTTGTTATAAACAACCGACGCTGAAGACAAAGCGGTACCCGTGTCTGGCTGGTCTTCGAATATAGACGTCGGTTTTTGTAAACAACTGACGCCTAACATAGAAGGCGTCGGTTTTCCTTAATAACCGACGCCCAGAAAAGTGTCACTGAATGCTATTTCTGTAGTAGTGTCATCTCTATCACTGTGAACAAGGTGCGATAATCCCAACCCAACCATGACTACTCTATCGCTCCTTCAAGTGTGAGCTGCTCTCCTGCCATGTGTGAGGACTGTGGTAGGTTGAAGCAACATTACTACAATGATCTGATAGCCTGAGGATCTCTTGGTGGTTTAAATGGGGTTGTGATCTCATTCGATCCCTCTTCAGCCTAACGGGTTGGTGTGGCACCTGGCAACATGAGGTGCCATGATGAAAAAGAAGAACAGGGACATGTTGGTTTTCCGTAGAGGGATTAACAACTCGATCCTTGGTGGCCTGCTGGTTACACCACCACCACAAGGCCCTAAATTCTACTGACTTAGAACATGTATATGATAATTTTCTACTGATCAGGAGGTCATCATAGGGGTTTGGTCCAAATTTCATATTTTTCTGAGGCTTTTCCTATTTTTTAGAATTAATATGAGGTTAAAACGATCTAATTATGCATTAATAGAAAAGGACCTATTATTTATGGTATTACTTGGATCATAGTTTAAAAATAGATTTGAGTCATCGGTAGGGTTCTAGGAGGATTTTATGAGAATTAATTTTCATCTGAATATTGTTTATTATATTTAACGAACCCAAAATAGGAGTATTATCTTCTAAATTAGAAACCTTCGATAATGAAGCTTCAAGAGTCTGTCCTAGTTGTGTCATAACAAAGTAAATACTTTTCTAAGTCTAGGGATAGTTTTGGGGAATTTATAGGCCAAGGGGTCTATTCAGAGTGAATTATGCAAGTTATAGATATTTTTTGGGATTTAGATCAGAATTTTTACCTATTTATTTGAGTGGTTGTCAGATCCTTGGGCTGGATCCGCTAAGGCCTGACCCGTGATCTCGCCTATCTTCTTTACCAGGCTCCCACACGAGCCTTCTGTCCTCACGCGTCGCTTCCTCCGTGAGTTGAAGAAGCTCCGGTGAGCGTAGGTTCCTCAGACCTCCAATGCTCGAAATAGAAGATTGAGGGTCGTCTATTCTTCAATGCACAACACACCTCATCTTTGTCACTGTGAACAAGGTGCAATAATCCCAACCCAACCATGACTACTCTGTCACTGCTTCAAGTGTGAGCCACTCTCCTGCCACGCAAGAGGATTGTGGTAGCCTAAAGCAACATTACTGCAACGATCTAACAGCCTGAGGATCTCCTGGTGGTTTGAAGGAGGTTGTGATCTCATTCGATCCCTCTTTAGCCTAGCGGGTTGGTGTGGGACTTGGCAACATGAGGTGCCATGATGAAAAAGAAGAATAGGGATAGGTTGGTTTCCCACAGAGGGATTAGCAGCTCGATCCTTGGTGGACTGTTGGTTACACCACCGCCACAAGGCCTGAGAAAGTGAATGGCGGCTGAATCATGATCTCTATTTTTTGTGGATTCTCTACCTTTTCCAAAAGATATGGAGCCCCGCTGCTAGCCCCTGAACATCTGCATGTGTCAATCTTGTGCTACCATGATGCAAGACCACGCTGATGCAACATATGGTCTCCGCCTCCTCACAACCTCGAGTTTGTGGAGTTGTCCTTGTTGGATTTCCACTCTCGAGTCAGGACACTCCATCATCGGTAGAGATGTACGGATTAAGGGGAGATAGCTTCATATCTCCCAAGACCAGGGGAGATCCTTCATCTCCTTTTGAACCTGCAGAGGCCTGTACAAATGATGGGGATGGTGAAGCCTGTGCACCTGACCAGTACGCGAACTCTATTTGCCTACTGTGAACAATGATGGAGGGAGAAGGATTGATGGGGTTGATATGCCTCCCTCTCATCCATTGGCCATGATTTATGGCAGTTAAGAAGATAATTCCACTGTTGTTCAGTTGACTATGTCAAATGACATTATCTCCCAAGGATTCAGAATATCAAGTGCTCCAATCTTATATCTAACGGCTCCACCCCTTTTGGAGGTGAGAGATAATCCAGGGGCCACACTTCATGATCATCCTAGGGTTAAAGGTTTTGTGTTCAGATCTGTAGCTAGGATGGGCCATCCAACCTCAAGGGGTGTTGTGCGTGACATGTTATCGAGACCAAAAACAGAAGCTAAATCATATTCCAAAGTCCACACTAATGACTTATATCCAAGTCATCTTTTGGACTTTAAACCTGCATATCCCATAGTGTAATTCTGAATCATTCAAAAATGTAAACCTAGATCCCATACTACTAAATGCAACTTCTACCACGTTTGAGACTTATCAAACATTGCATAATATCTAATATAATTCCTCAATCGGTCTTTATAATTCTTATGTTCAACATCAATCATCCAAACACCCTAAAGGTTATCTATTAAAACCATCTAGTATATTATATATGTATGATACACTCGAGGTCCACCATTTAATCACTTGAATCCATGTATACTTTAATTGGACTCTTTATTTCCTAAGTAGACAACTTTGACTAATAACTCATATTTTCCTTCTCCATGTATGAAAATGGTAGTAGATAACCATTATTAATCCTCTAATGGACTTGTAGTCATATTTGGGTGCAATAGAATCCATATTTGGATAAGATTCACATAAATTTGGGTTTCACAAAAGAATAATATTCATGAACCGCAAATACTACATTCGGTATTAAGACCCTAAAATCATGGTCACCACAATGAGACTGTGGTCCTACATTGGTTATTGTGCACTGACCATGAGGAGGTGAGGTCGTGGAGTCCGTCTCTTCCATTAACCTTGTATGGAACCAGTTTTGGGCTTCGCAGCCGAGGGTTGAATTTGAGTGGAACAACTGACTTCCTCAGGGCATAATAAATCGTTATCCAACCAAATAGTATATACTGCTTAGGGAAAAAACACGGAACATTGATTTAGGCCTTGCATGTATAGTTGCTCCAGTGGTATCTTGCAGTTATTTGTACGTTTCTTATATCTTGTGATAAGTTCTTATAAATCTTATCTTGTCAATCATGTTCCATAATGAATAATTGGTTATATGTCTCCTGGATATATTGGTAAGATTGTTGGTAAAGTTATTACTACTCAGTATGCTGTTTCTATGATCTGCATATATCAGTTATCTGCTCTGTTTGCTTTATGAAGTTTTATAGTTTCGGCGGGGAGTTATGTTTCTCACTAGGACTATGTGTCTCACCCCACTGGTTTACAACCTTTTTAGGTGATCGCGCTAGACGTGGTGGTGGTCGTGAAGTTGCGGCCGAGCAGCAACAAGAGCAGTAGGAGGCAAGAGATGGATATGCTGCTGTTTTGGTTGTTTTGTAGTAGAGTCCTACAGTCATCCCTGTACTCTCAGGTCCTCAGAGGTGTTTTGGCGATGTTTCACGATGTATAGCTATTGTGGCTTTGTATATCCTACTGTTGGCCTGATATAGCCTATTATGTATGTATAAATAGGTGGTGAACACTAGTGCTGTCAAGACAGCTGGGCACAATAAGCTGTGATACATATTAGGGCTTGTAAATCTTTATATAACATGTTTTCCTACAGGATGAGGATCTGGATGTGATAGTTTTCTTTTATCTACTTCCCGCAACCGGTTTTAATTAACCCATGTTTTCTATAATATGTGGTTTATGGTGGTTTCGTGTGTTTTCACGTGGCCTCTCGTTGTCTGTGTGATAGTGGGATGTCACAATATATGAGAAGGAGGTTAACAAAAATCGCCTCTAGGGAAGGTGGACAATTAAAATAAAAAAGATTCCAGACCTAGAGAGGCCATTTTCTCCAACAAAGCTCCTATCTCAAGAAAGAAGCACCTTCTCCACTTTAGAGGTGAAAAACCCTAGCAAAAGAACATGGAGATGAGGTGTTCAAGGCTCTAGGTGGGGTTTCACCATGGAAGGCCATGGTTACGACCTGTAAGAAGGTGGGAGGATGACTAAAAGAATGAAAATAGGGAAGGAGGGGAGGAAACTTATTATTTTTGGTCAAAATCACCAAGAAGGAGCTTTAGAAAACCTAAATAGAGCAAATTTGGAACCCTAGGAGCTTTCTTCACCAAGGTAAGTACTCTCTTTTCCCTTGGGACAACACCTTCATGGACAAATAGAGTAGGAACAATTCTATAATATGTAGGAAATATAAGGAGAGGATTGGTTCTTGGATTGGGAGGTGGGAAGGGGTAGATATGGCTTTATAAAGAAGGGGGCAAGAATGAGGTTTCTATGGGAATTTCCATGTGTCCTTAGCCTAGGGCTTCATTGACATGCAAGAGGACAGCTCATAGAGACTTCTTGTATATCAAATGTCGGTCCTAAAAGCCCATAGAGACTTCTAGGCCATCCCCACCATCCTTCAATTAAAGAAATAACCCCATCGGTCGATAGCTTTTAAAGATAAGCTCATTTATAAAGAGGGTAATCCCTAAAATGCCCTTGGAGAGAAACACCTTCAAACCAAGGTGCAACTAGCTTCCACATGGTTCAAAATATCAAGAATTGTAAGGGAATATCTAAGGATTCTATTTCATGTGATAATTTGCAAAGAAAACTTCTCAATTGGGTAAATTTCATAAAAACCCAGAATGCACCTAAAACTACATAACTTGCACATACAACATCCAAATTGGACAAATTTGAAACTTAGGCTCATTTAATGAGTTCAAAATATATCCAAAGGTTATAGTAAAGTTTATAAAAACTAATTAAGGTCCTTACATAGACTTTTACTGATGTATTTGTGCAAAAACCCTTTTATTGGTACAAATAGTGAATAAATATTCACCAAACCACTATAAATTACTCTAATTAAACATCAAGGACATTAAGAACATAAATGAAAAGGAAACTTGGGAAAAAGGGTTACATGGATATTACATCAAATATTTAGTGTGTTACAATCACATTTTAGATAACCTACAATATTACTTTGAAAGTTGTATCAGGGTAACCATTTAATGGCTCTTTCTTAATTGGTACTGGAGTACACCAAAATGAGATATTGTTTTCCATTCCAACTCTAACTTATACAAGAGTAGGTTTATTTTTTTCCTTATATTGTTCAACATTCGCTTAGTGGTGATTCCAAGCAACCTTTGTGTTTTTATTTTTGTGTCAAATATATGTTTTTCCGCTAAGTTTGAAATTGAGGTTTTTTATGTCATTTAAGGTCCAAATTATGTGCTTGATATGTCTTAGACTTGATCAACTAGAATTTTGAGCAGTGGAACCATAATTTAATTTAAATTAGGACTATATAGGTAACTCAATTGTTTAACATGTAAATTAGATGGAAAACAACCTAATTGTCATCCTTTGAGTTTTCTATATTATGTTAGACATTTCTCTCGTGGATTGGGTATTAGATAAGGTAATAACAACACTAGGGTCACTATAAAGACCCATTAAGGTATCTTTTTGAAATAGAAGTAATATGAATTAGTCCATTATTTAGGCTAGTTGGTCTACTAAATGGTTCCTAAACCTCTGGCATAGACTATCTGTTACTAACTTAGCATACTACCAACACACATTTAATCATGCAACAAACTTGATAGTCAATATGAATCATCATATCTTCTAGTAGACTTGTAGGGTCACCAATATACATGTCATATCTACCAACGCTTCCTCACAAATAAATTTTCACTTATTCAAACAAAATAAAGGTCTTGTCATATGAAAAAAAATACCCTAACCCTATATAAATATATAAAAAATGCAATTTCTAGTCCCAGATCCCTGTATAAGGCTTGACTGCACACACTGCATATAGTTGTTCTTGATTTGAGAAGCTTGAATTTCTTAGATAAGAATACTATGGAGGTGATTTTGTAGGATTTTCGTGTATTCAAGTTAGGAATCTATTTTTTTTCAAGAAACAATACTTTGGTAATTTATTAGTTCTTAGTCATCTAATAACTCTTTTATTTACCAACCATTCATGGATATAATTTTTACACCCAACTTTTGGAACCTGAATAAGTGAATAATAATTATGTTCATGAAACATGAATACTCTGAGATATAGAAATATGGGCCAAAGTATAATACATTTCATCCCAACTTGAGTCCATTTTGACTATTTAGTGGTCCCTGAAGGCAAATTTATAGTTTGACCAATTTATCATGATCAAATGGCCCCCATAGAATCTACTATTAATTGATATGAAGAGAATAAGTTCCACTCTATTTGGGTGATATTTAGTATATATAAGAAATCAAATAGGGTACATTAGTATTTTATAATTTTATAAATTGAGGTGATTAAATAGGTGAGTAATTGAATTTGTCTAATGATATTGGTTTATTAGTTTATATAATAGTTTTGCTCAAATTGGATGAAGTTTGGGTCTAATTCAATGATTCATTATGATTATTTATGTAGTACGACCAATATGATCATCTTCATCATATTAAGGGTATAATGGGAATTCTTTTACATATTATGAGAGTGCTTTTAGTGTCAAGGAATTATTTCTAAAAGCTAGATCATGAGATGTTATGAGAAATCTTGTAAATATTTGGACCTACGGTGTAACCTAGATAATTTGGGAGGGAAATTAGAAGCAAAAAACCTAAAATACTTATATGTACTAGAAGAACTAAAACAAAATAAGTAAACTCAGGTCATTGTAAAGAACTAGGATACATATTACCAATTATCACTCAACGAGTCATGTATTTGATTTAGAGGAGTACCAACCTCGTATAATCAAGGACAGCACGAAGGCAAGTCTTTCTCATTGATGGTTCCTATAACCAAAACTATGGGGCCATATCTATTAGAAATATCAATTTTTTCCTTCCTTACCACATTGGGGGGGAAATAACTATAGTAGAAGGAAGACCCCTATAAGGAGTGGGATCCAAGAGGGGATTGTCCTTAATTATTATAAAAACATACACACACCCCAACCATTTATCCATAACACAAAAATTTGTAAATACAAAGGGGTACATGTTAGTTTCTAAATAAGTATTTAAATACCATAGAATATTTTAGCAACATAACTCAAACTTAGACATTAAAAATTTGTAATTGTTCATTAAATGGGATAAAATGGAAAAATATAAAGAAAGAAAAGTCTATGCTAGTGGATCAACTGTAGTGGGAAACATAAACTTGATAAGCTTCCAACCAAACTAATGGACCACATGTCACTCATCTTCTAGGTGATTTGAAAAAACACCAGAAGAAGGAAACAAAATAGAGTATGAATATGTATTAGTTGAGAATGTGCAATATGGAAATATTTTACATTAAACAGGAAAAGGTAAAATAAGTAGTAATGTTTCCAATTAAGAAGGGTTTCAATAATTTCAGTAAGTCTAAGAGAAAGTACATTAAATAGAACATTCAAGTTAAGAGATAATATATTTAATTAACAAGAGAGAGTTGTCAAATCCATGTTCTTTCCTTTATAAATGATTTGAATAACATTTGAATAACTATGGTGCATTTTGATTACAATAAAGTCTACCATAATGCAAAAAGCAAGGTTGGAACCCATAAATTTTTAACCAAGGAAAGGAGGAATAAAACCTCAGTGGTAAACAAAATTTAGCATTGTTGGACGGATAAAACCTTAATGTCTAATAAGGGGAATGAAGATTTAGTGCCTAGAAGGGGAATAAAACCCATTTACTAAAATGTCTCATGTGCTAAGGGTAATAAAGCCTTAGTGCATGGTAGGGGAGTAAAATCCAGTGCCTAAAAATATGGTGTGTCTACTTCTAGATATGACTAGTCAAATCAGACGTAGAATTGTGCATGATAGATACTGGTATTTTGTTAGATCATATATTTCAAAATAGTGGGATGAGAACATCCATATAATATATAGTTGAGGTCAAAAGATCCATATTTATGATCTGAAATTTCTAGTATTAAAGAAAGAAAAATATCATGATAAAAAATCTTCTTAAACATTTGAGCAGATAAGAAAAAGTGACTCATCTTCAAATTATATGCCTCATATAGGAAATTTTAGTGTTTTCATCAATGTAATGCCCAAAAGAAATGGAGTAGATGCACATACAAAAGATTAGGGTTCATGTATTCATTAAAAAAAACCCTAAAATCTTATTATGGGAAACCTTATAATGGAACCCTCATGATAGAAAAAATAGAAAGATCTCATTTTTTTCTTATTTCGAAATCTATTTATTTTTATTATATCGAAGTACCAATGATTAATTATGCATTTACAAGTTTATATCATTTAAGAATTTGTTAAAAGGAAAAATTTAACAATATACAAAATTACGTCATACATGATTTCAAAAAGTATGAGTATGATAAAGTAAATTCAAAATATTCATGCATTGAATACTTATAGTCAAACTAAAATAAAAATGGTGAGAAGGTTATTCTACCCTCACAATCAAAATAAGAAAACAAGCTTACTGAGAGGGTTAGGAAAGGAAAAATACATATGGGAAGTTTTTCCCTATCTCTTCCTCCATGGATGACACCTCATCCATGAAGGAAGGAGGGTCGAGTTCATGGGAAAAGGTTTGGGTGAAATTACAAGAAGACAAGTGAAAAACTAGGACAAGGAAGGTGTGAAAAGGAGTTTCCATTATGGAATTTGATCTTGATGGTGCTACTAGTCAAACAAGAATGTAAAAAGGTGATCAAGGATATAGTTGGTAGTGGTAGATTAGGATTTCTCAGGAAAAGTTCATGATGGGATAGGGTTACATGAGTGAAAGTGGTGGTTCATGAGTAGTTTATCTTATACATGGAAGGGTCATAGAGTGTCTATTGTTTGAGGCTTAGGAGGGGTTTAAAAGGGAATTTGGACATTTCTCCATATTGGAAAACTAGGATTCAAATCAAGGATTGTTTGATGTCAAATTAGAAATACAATTAAAGGAAAAGGAATATGTGCGCAATGACTAAGTATAGAGAGAGAGAACAAGGCAAAAGAAAATTTTCTCTAGAACCTACGTTGTTTGGTCTAGATGGTACAGTCCACATAAGGTGTGAGGAGACTAGACAAATTAGAAAGAAGAGCTTGATATGTGTTCAAGTCATCAAATGCCAAGACCATATAGTTAACTATATTCTATTTATATTTTTCTCCCCTTTTTGAATTTGATAGGCATTTAATGTTTGATATACTTGAAATTTGATATGTAAGCTAATTGAGGAGTGACGAATTAGTTTCCAATTTTGACATTTTAAAATACAAAAACCCATGTCTTGAATGTGAAATGTACTTTTAGAGTATTTATCTCTTCCTTTATTCATATTCTAGCTTTTTTGACTTTGTCTTTCCCTCATAAGTCATAGGAAAATTCTGGAGAACTAATTTTAGATATCAATCAATTGTTATGATGGTAATTGACAACTAACTCCTAGTTGTAATGTTAACCCAATTAATTATATTAAGCATCAAATAAGAATATTATTAACTAGATGTTGTGGTTCTTGAATTATATTGATCCTAATATAATCTAATACAGGAAAAGGGTAATTAGAGGCATTGTTATTCGAAGGCGTACGATAAGGGAATATTATGTTAAACACCTAGAGTGGGGTATTTATATCACTCCACTCATTAAAGAAGATTTTTTCCTCAAAACCTAAATGTCTAGATTATTGTGCCACTCAACTTTTCTTTTCTCTTCCAAATTTGGTTAATGTAAACTAAGAAAGCTATATTTGTGTCACGATGTGTAACATTTACTATTATCCAGTCAACACTACAATAGGTTTTAGCTGCAATAGGAACAATTGTACAAAACACTCACCCCTTAAGAAGGGTTCATCTACCATTATGCATCCATTTATAAGGCACACAAAAA
This sequence comes from Alisma plantago-aquatica, assembly GCA_963693085.1. Lineage (NCBI taxonomy): Eukaryota > Viridiplantae > Streptophyta > Magnoliopsida > Alismatales > Alismataceae > Alisma > Alisma plantago-aquatica. The sequence continues at coordinate 1,133,858,093 of OY856409.1, read as the reverse complement.
GGTCCATAAACTAGATCGTACATAGATACAACTCCTCAACCATGGTTTCACTCCTAAATCTAGGGTTTAGGGTTTGCCATAACCAATCCAGTGATTTCACCCTAAGGAATGGTTTATATATTAATCCTTACTTATGTGGTAACTTGTTCCAATAAATCTTTAATGAAATATGTGACACTTTTCCATCTGTACACATATTATTATATTGGAAAAAATGGGAAGAAACCTTGCAAAGTAAAAATAAAGAATGACACTGAAAATAAAGAGGGAAGAAGACACTAACCATAATATATTGACATCCTATTTCACCATCACTTACTTCCACTAAGATATTGTACTTATTCATTCACCTAGGTAGGCATAATAAAACCCCTCAAACCTTCAACTAAGGTGGTGGGGACTAGGTCTCCTACTATAGATGAAATCTATCCTCAAGTCCCTATTGGCATAACCACATTGTGTACTGCTACCACCTAGTCTCCAAGTGAGTCATAAAGGTACTCATATATTCTGGACAAAGGGATATAAACACAAATATGCCCAAAAAAATTACTATTGGTTTAAGGTGGGGTTTGAAATCATTTACCTTCATTGTCTCCACTATCTATTCTGATAACTTCAACATGCATAGCATAGGCGTGTCTAATGCATCCCTTTCTTGGGGTTCACCAAACATGTTGATTATTATTGTTTCTCTGCAGTTGTTGTTGCATAGGTGATTTTATAAGGACATTCCCTTATTCAGGATGAGGGCACTCTGGTTGAATGTGCCTCACTTGGATGCACTCATGGAAGATGAGATTTTTGTTTCCTTCTAGGCTATAAAATTTCCCATAGTACACTTTCTAATGACATAGTGTCAGTGTCAGTGGCTGCACCTAGAAGGCGTCTCCTTGTCACCAGTGTTCTTTTTCTTGTTGATGTTGTCTCTATGGTTGGTGTTTGAAATCTAGGATGTGCCTCTATCTCGATCACTTTGTCCAAAAAATTTAAAAGGTAAGTGGGATCTAGAGAACCATGGCACATCTCACATAGTAGATCAACCCCTCCAACAACATGTAGCCATGTGAGCCTCTCCCATTCATTGGGATAATGCTCCTATAATAGAAACTCATGCTCATAGGAAAGGAAAATTTGAAAACCTTTATTCAAACTATAGAGAATCATTTCCTTCTTACTTAGGGTGGCAAAGAACTTGTATCTATCTAGAAAGAGAGAAAGAAACTAAGTGGATGTGTCATTGGAACAAGTTGTCCTACTCCACCAAACACGTGTCAGTCAATCTATCACGTAAGAGGGGAACTAGACCTTCATGTGAGGAGTGAATGTCATGTCTTTAAATGTACGTTCTGTTGCTAGAGTTCACTTAGTATCTTATCCACCATCTCTAAACACGCTTTCTATAGCATACCCTAACTTAGCCTTTATGACTCTAGTAACCCTAATCCAATGGAAAGGATGTTTGCATGCCTTGATTTCTAGATTTGAACAAACAATGATACTTTTGAACCTTAATATATTGGTATATACCTTAATGAACATTTCATACACATGGATGCACTCATGGAAGATGAGATTTTTGTTTCCTTTCTAGGCTATAAAATTTCCCATAGTACACTTTCTAATGACATAGTGTCAGTGTCAGTGGCTGCACCTAGAAGGCCTCTCCTTGTCACCAGTGTTCTTTTTCTTGTTGATGTTGTCTCTATGGTTGGTGTTTGAAATCTAGGATGTGCCTCTATCTCTATCACCTTGTCCAAAAAAATTAAAAGGTAAGTGGGATCTACAGAACCATGGCACATCTCACATAGTAGATCAACCCCTCCAACAACATGTAGCCATGTGAGCCTCTCCCATTCATTGGGATAACACTCCTATAATAGAAACTCATGCTCATAGGAAAGGACAATTTGAAAACCTTTATTCAAACTATAGAGAATCATTTCCTTCTTACATTGGGTGGAAAAGAACTTGTATCTAACTAGAAAGAGAGAAAGAAACTAAGTGTATATGTCATTGGAACAAGTTGTCCTACTCCACCAAACATGTGTCAGTCAATCCATCACGTACGAGGGGAACTAGACCTTCATGTGAGGAGTGAATGTCATGTCTTCAAATGTACGTTTTGTTGCTAGAGTTCACTTAGTATCTTATCCACCATCTCTAAACACGCTTTCTATAGCATACCCAAACTTAGCCTTTATGACTCTAGTAACGCTAATCCCATGGAAAGGATGTTTGCATGCCTAGATGTCTAGATCTGAACAAATAAGGATACTTTTGAACCTTAATATATTGGTATATACCTTAATGAACATTTCATATACATGTAACTCTTGTATAAATCCTAACTATGGTTCCCTAAATATATAATGATACTTTGAACCTATAAACTTTAATGTGATGAGGTACAGAATATGTGAAGCCCAAATTCTAAGTTGGAGTTGGTTAACCCTAACTCATCATCCTTGGCGACATTGATGGTTACAATAGCAACATTAGGTGTTTGATCCAATGACATTTCTCAATACATATGGAATGGAACTAATAACAAAAATATGGCTCAATATGTAAATGATGTCACTAAGTATGCACCCCATGTCACATCATACAATAATATGCTTTAAGACTTCAAAAGTAGAAACCAGGGACGAATTTAGAATCTACATTTGTTAATTTGTATATGTATGAATTTGATAATTTTTTAATATAGTAAATTACCCCATTTTGATTATAGATGGAAATGAGTTATACATATATCTTAATTGGACTAGATTCCAATTTATTTTATTTATCTTACACATTATTAAATGTGGAATTAGTTCATTTTTTACCATACTTGGTTTCCAATTTTCCAGATCAGTAACCTAATTCTTTCGATGTGTTTTATCGCACAATTTTCTCTCTTTCCCTCTATGCTTTGTGGGTATTTGACCTTGTGTCTCCTCTCTCGATTGTGATACTTTTATCAGGTTTCCTTACCTCTACTTTCCTTATCTCCCTAGATAACCCTATCTTTTTTTTCCTTCTCTTGTTTACAACCACCAACCAAGCCCCAAAATGTGCATATAAGCCTGCCAATGAATGTTTTTTATCTTCATCATCACAAACACACCCATCTACCCAAATTTTATACTATATACCTTGGAACATGACAATGCTTCTCTGCATTCTCTTGCAATGATTTCTTCACCACCGGAAAATCTCTAGGGAGAGATGCCTACAACACCCTCACACTCCATTCTCAGAGGCCTTTCCTTCGAACACATGATATAGATGGTTCTGGGGATGATAGGGATTACCACTTTGTCACAAAAGTTTCCTTCATCAATCACTTCTCTATGAATGAAGGTAACCATGCTTTCATCCTGCAATTGAAGCTTTTATCCTTGGATCTTTTCTCGACCCTCAAATCCTCATTTCTTCTTCTTGCATAGTGGTTGGCTTCGTCTCTTTATGATCTACCAAATGTCATCGTTGCTTATTGCATGATTCTTTTGGTCATGTTTTCCTTACAATGTTTATGATGCTCCATCGTTTACTGTAATGGCATAGGTGAATATGTTGGTCTGTGGCCACCATCAGGCCTTCATCTAGTTCCCTCTATGATCAGTAGAGGTCGATGGAGATAGTGGTGTGGTTTCCAAAGCCAGTCCTTGCTAGGCCATGGAGCTAGTCCCTCTAATTTATGCCCAGTCCTTGGCGGCATGTTGTTCTCATGTGAGAGATACAATGAAGGACAAATGTCCTTGCGCTTTTGCAAGTTTACCCATCTTGTTGTTCACCCTTTTGATCTAAGGCCTGAGGGCATTCTTGTCTTTTTGACCTTGGTTACCTTGTTAACCACATTTTTAGCATTAGCAGTCATGTGACTGCTTGTCCATGAGCTTCTAGGCCAACTCAATTGGGCACCTCCTCTCTGGATATTATACATATGGCATTTCTCAATTTCTTGATTGGTCAGATATTACAAAATTTTGTATCAATCACTCATAAGTAAAAAAAGGAATAAGCTTTAAAATCAGGAATTTATAATCTATCTAATGATATGAGTACCATTACCTAGTTTCCATCCAATAAATATACAATTTTTATGGTTTTATCTAATTGGTCAAATCTTCTAAAATTAATAACTAATTATCTATAAGTCATAAAAATAAAGTAAAACATGTCAAAAATTCATAAAAATATAATCTACAATAGGGAATGGATTTGGTAGCCTAATTCATTAATAATATAAAGGCTATTATAGGGTTACTATAATTAATGCAAATGTAACCTTATTTTATATGTCTTTTCAATAGGTAGATTGAGACCCTGGCTTGGACCTAGGGTTGACCTTGGACATATGTAGACCTAATATGAGGTATGTTTCATTCCCCCCATCAGTCATATTGAGTAATTATTTTCTTTACTTCCTCTCTTTATCCTCTTTGAGATATTTTGGTGATGAATATTCTCTTTCTTGACTTGATGACTTGTTTGGGTCTAATCTTAATGACTCTAAGCTTTTGATATATGTGGGAGTCTTACTTATGTCTTGTTCATCTTAATGCTAACTTCTGTGATCATGTGAAGCATCTTATTATGGAAATTATTATATATATATATTTATGGATCTTTTGACCCCATGGGATATCAGTTGAATGATGTCATCATTTATTTAAAAATGACTATACTTTCTCTTACATGCCATATTTGCATGTGTCAATGTATATTCATAACTAGACATAGTGACACACAATTTATTTTGTGCACTGAGGTTTTAGTCCTTCTGCTGCTGCACTGAGGTTTTAGTCCTCTTGCAATGTATTATTTTGGGCACTGAGAATTTAGTCCTCGTGTGACTACACTGATGTTTTAGTCCTCGTACAAAATACTATATTTTTGTGGCACTAAGGTTTTAGTCCTTGTGCCCTTTGGTATGGAAATAAATATTTTATTATTTATCTTCTTCATTTTGATATTCATATTCTTTTGATACTCACTTGGGTAGTCCTTTCCTCTCCTATGGGAAGCCTTGTTACCTTTGACATCATTTATTCCTTATATTGCTCAATACATTATTATGTGCACATACCAACATTTTTCTGACATCATCTACTCTTCTCCTTTTGTTGGGATATGCTTCCAACCCCGACTTGGAAGTCTGGACTTAGTCACTTGGACCTGCTAGGTGGTGCTTCTTTTTTTGGTCAGTAAACCTATTGTTGCTTTTTTTCATTTTTTTAAGGGGTGATGTTTACAATGCTGTGACAAATCTCATAATGAGACTTATCAGGAAAAAAGTATCTATACACATATAAACTCAGTAGTATAGATGAGACCAAGAACAAGAAACAATATAAAGCCTCCTTCAAAAAATATAGAGCCTTTAGAAGAAGAGACCATCCCAAAAACTCCTCTATAGGAAAAAGACCTTCATACACAATAGAAGAAAACCAAACCAACCACCTCAAAAAATAGCTTCATGAAAAAGAACTGTAGAGAACTATAGGGACAGAAAAAACAAGCACATGCCTCTCTTTAGCGAGCCAAAGCACAGATCATCCAAAGATTACACTACACAGCCAGGTCCAACAAAGGATTCCACACAAAAAAACTCTTGATAAGAGAAGAACAAGAAAAGGTCCACCACAGAACCATGACCATGAATATAGCAGGTAATCAAGAAACAAAATAAAGCCTCCTTAAGAAAGAATAGAACCTTAAAAAATGGATACCATCCCAAAAATCCTATGCAGAAAAAGCCCTTCATACACAATTGAATAAATCCAGACCAGCCACCTCAAAAGAGCAGCTTCATGAAAAAGAAGACTAGAGAACTTCAGGGCCAACAACACAAGCATAGGCCTCCCTTTAGTGAGCCAAAGCACATATCATCCAATGAGTACACTGTAGAGCCAGGTCCAACAAAGGATTCCAGAAAAAACTCTTTATAAGAGTAGAACAAGAAAAGGTCCACCATAGAACCATGACCATGCATATAACAGGTAAGCAAGAAAATGCACTAGAAGACCATCCAAGAGATAGTCAACATCATTGAAAATCTAATAAAACCTTCTTTCTTACATCAGTAGAGCTGGACTCAGATTCATCATGAGCTCTAGCATTCCTCTCCTTCCAAACATGGAAAAGGATACACATTAGTAACTTCTTATAATTAGCTTTCTTCATATTAAGAATATCATCCCAACAGCTAGGAAAAGAGCTCCAACCTAAAACCTTCCCAACAAACCCATAGATCTCTTTAGTGAAGGGACAATCAAACATAATATGGGAAGTAGTTTCACAGTCAAATTTTCAAAGAAAACATCTGGAAGGCCACTAAACACTAATTCTCCTCATGTACTCGAAAGTAGGAGTTTTATTATGAGCAAACTTCCAAAAATTCAATTGAAATTTTTAAGGACATTTGTCTTTCCAAATCAAAGAAAATGTATTAGATACCAGACCTGAGACTCTTATCAAATCCCAAACAGCCTTCAAATTAGGATGTTCCTATCCATCAAACAGGACATAGTCAGAAGCTCCAGAATTAAAAGCATACCCATTAAGAAAATCCAAGAGTTTCATGTTAACCCTATTTACATGGATCATCCATCTACCATTCAACCAAATGAAATTAATCATACAAGTGCTAGGGAGACCAAGCTAGGTGACGCTCTTGGGGATATAGAATTGACATAATAGTTGGATATCCCTCTACTTAGGTCTTATTTTATTGCTATCTTATAAACCTAAATGGGAGAATATTTTGTAAACATGTTTAAATTGAATATGGTCATGAAATATTATTCCTCAACTACACTCTGGTTATTCTTTTATACCATCATTTGAGGAAAAAATTAAATCTTTTCCAACATATGTTTTTAGTATGTTTGGACTAGATGGATTCATTCCTCAAATTTAGTAGAAAGTGGATCCCCTATCGGGTCCCACTTCTTACACTTTCCCTTGTAGGGAGGTTCATCTTCATGAAGTTAGTCAATGTGTAATCTTTTAGATTGTAAAGAACAAGAGTGGTTTTCATGTTTCTTACCATCACTAGGTCAGTAACTATTAGAGTAAGGCCAATTTATGTTGGGGATGAATGGCTTTTGGTGTGATTGACATAAAAATGACAACTTCCTTAACTCAGTGTTGAGATGCAAGCACGATCTAAGAGCTCAGTGTGGCCAATGAATGCATATTTTAATGAGGGTTTCATAGGGAAGAGTAATCCTTCATGACATCAGATTCCCAGCAAGAACTTGTATCCTCAAATACGTAGTTCCTCCTAAAAAGAGGTATAAATATAACATAACATGTGAGGAAAATAATTGGTTAGTTAGTTTATCGACTACACAAGCTCTGATATCATCCTATAAGGAGTAGCACTAGAGATGGGATCCACTCCTTACTTCTTGTAAGAAAATACATAACAAACCCCAACCATTCAACCATAACATAAGATTTTTAAATATAGAGTAGTGCATGACAATTCCTCAATAAGTGTGGTGAAGAACATAGAGTATTTTAGGTACGAAATTTAAACTAGACATGTACAAAGTATAAGATTGATCAACAAGTGGTCCATAATGGATAAAAGAAAAGGAAAAGAAAGTCTAAGCTAGGTGTCTTTACTCGATAGCCTAGACATGGTATAACTTATTAGTAACTAAACTTGAGCAACATCCCAAAATTCTTGGTCCACAAGACGCTTATCTTTTGAGTGGCTTGGGAACAATGCTTAGAATAAGAAAACAAAGGGAAGTATGAATCAATATTAAATGAGTATGCACAATATGGAACTCAATATCTAAATTGGAAAAGGTAAATCAAGTAATTCAATTTGCAATCAAGAGGGATTTATATAATTTTGGTAAGTCCAAGAGAAATTACATTCAAGACATTATTTTGGTCAAGAGACAAGGCATTTAATTAGCAAAGAGATAATCATAGAAAAATAATTCAAGTCATTACAAAGGATTTCCACTAAATTTTACTTACACTTCCATGTTTATTACAATATAGACTACCACATCTTGATTATAATAAAGACTAGCATAATACTAAATGTAATGGTTGGATCTCATAAGCTCCAAACCAAGTGTAGGGGGAATAAAACCTCGGTGTCAAATGAAATATAACATTTTAGGAAAAATAAATCCTCAGTTCATGGAAAGATAAATAAAACCTTAGTTCCTAGTAGGGGAATAAAATCCAGTCCCTTAATATTTATGATATTTGGAATAATAGCCCAATACCCAATAGTCAAACAAAATACAGTTCCTAAAAATATGGTGTATCTTCTTTTAGATATGACTAGTCAAATAACACATGCAAAATATAGTAGGCAAGATAATGATGTTTAGTCAATTTCATGTCTTTCAAAATAAGGGGAAGAGAACATCCATATGATTTCAGGTTGAGGTCAATAGATTCATAAATTCTAGCCTCACGATAGAGAAATTATCATAATAAAATATTTTCCAAACAATTTCAAGAGATTATAAAAACAAACTCATTTTCAACATATATGTCTCATATAGGAAACTTAAGGGTTCTAGGAAATATGATTCCCAAAATAAATAAAGAAGATGCACATAACTCAACCTTGATATATATCAAAGAAAAACCACTTTAATTTACCAATTTTTGTTTCCATACATATGCACAATATTTTCACAAATTAGAGTTCATGTATTCATTAAATAAGAGCCCTAAAATCTGATTTTTGCACACCTAGAAAACATTGTAACTAAAATATATATAAACACCTCATTTTTGGATTTCAAAAGCTAATTTATTTGTATTTCTTTGATGTTCCAATAATTATTTATGCATTTTATTGTTTTATTAAATTCTTTATTGGGAAAAGCTAAAAGAGGAAAACATTGTGCATGTGATATCAAAGCATGCAAGTGTGACTGGAAAAGTTCATCTGAAATATGTATTTGAAATCCCGTGGTCAAAAGAATAAAAATGGTGAAAAGGTTATTCTTCCATCATTATCAAAATAAGAAAAGAAGACAAACAAGAGGGGTAGGAAGGTGAAAAGCACACAAGATCCTTCTTCATCATTTCTCCCATCATGGCTGAAAACTCTACCATAATGTTAGTACGGTCGAGGTCTCTAAAGAAAAATAGTTGATATCACGAGAAGATAAGAGAAAATCAAGGTTGTGGAACGTCCAAAGAGGAGTGATAGAATCTGAACCTAAAGGTGTGAAAAGTTACACAAGAAGGAAATCAAGGTGACTAGGATGTAGTTGGCGATGGTAGATTGGGATTTTTATTGAAAAATTGATGAATAGAGAAGGGGTACCAGTTGGTGGTGGCAGTTCTTGGGTAGTTAAATTTATATGGAGTAGGGTTTTAGGGTGTCTATGGTTTAAGGGTCAGGAGGGGTTCTAAAGGGATTTGAACATTTCTCCATCTTGGGAAAGTCAGATCCAAACTAGGGAATGTTGGATGTGGGATTGAAAAAGGAACTTTTGGGAAAATAAATTGTGAAGAACTATTGAGTAGAGGGATAGAACAAGGTGAAAGAAAACTAGAGTGGTATTTCTTACTATTCACAGGTGAAGGTCTCCTACCCAAAGTAGGGGATTTATTTTTTGTTGTCTGATTGAGATTGGATGATCCACATTGGCAACATGATGACTAAAGAAGAAAGAAACTTGAGTGTGATATGTATTCAAATAGGTAAATGACATAAATATATAGTAAATTATGTTCAATTTATATTTTACTTTCCTTGTTTAGCTGGTGAGCATTTAATTCTTAATTTCCTTGACATTTGATATATAAGCTAATTGAGGGATAACTAATCTGAAATTAGACGTAGATTCCACTTTGGAAACTTATAAATATATTCAATCATGACTTAAAGGTAAAGTAATATTTTAATGCATTTATCTATGCCTTTCATTTAATTCCAAATTTTAATTTGTTTACTGTTCATTTCCTCATATAGTCATAGGAAAATCATACGTAACTTTTTGTAATAGGATTTTTATAATAATCAGTCCAACAAAAATCTAAACCATCATATCTTGATCTAACACATATGTCAATATTTCATATGGACTTCAATTTGGTTTTTTCACGGTCCATGGTTTTCATGAGGACAAGTTGGTCCATCTAACATAATAAATTAAGTCTTTGAATGGTACCATGTTTGACAATTCCTTATAAGATCCAACTGAACAACTTCACCTTTATTAGTCTGTCTAATCCAATAACCTATGTAGGGAATCTAGGAGATGAAAAGAAAAATGGAAGAAAAAAAGGTAATCTCATGACCAGATATTGTAAAAAATTAAACTATGAGGGAAGGGATGTAAGGAATACCTTGTCACGAAGTACATTCAACAACACTGCTAGAAAATGATAAGGAATGCAAAAAAAAAGTCAATTATGTTCTCCTAATGTACTTAAAATTGTGTCTACTTATCTATATCGTCCATGTAGAGACACAAACTCCACATCACGCTCCTAGAGACAATGGAAAAGGAACAATCTTTCCATTGGCAACATGTTAGCATTGCATAATCTCTCCTTCTTTTTCTCTCCTTATGGGTAATGATGGCAATCGTTCACATGCTAAAAGGTGAACCAAAAATCTATCATGCATATCGTTGTTTATAAGAGAGGCAAGGAAGCATGATTTCTAATAAACTATGGGAAAGGAAAATACAACATGCTACTTTTTGACAACCTATTTGAAATGGCTAGTCGACCATCTAGTTAGTCTAGTTGTGCTACTGGGTTGTAACATAACTTTTCAAATTACTTACTAGTCCAGTCAAGTTGGGAAGTTGGACTAGACAATCAAATTATTGACTTATCTTATCTAGTCAGACAATGGGGCTAGTCAATCAACCAATTGACATGATCTCATCCTAGTAAATTAACTAGTCCTTCTAATCGATCAATTGTTTTGTCCAATCAGTCGATTAGACTTTCTAGTTGGTTGACCAAGCTTCTGGTAATCCATAATTATAATCTGCTTCTAGGTACATTGTATGTGTGTGACCATAGTCTCCCAATTAAATTAGTAGTGATGTCTATAATGATATTATGACTTCACTAACAATGATTGGTATCTTATAAAACTTAATTTCCACCCATATAATTGGAGAAGTAGGAGAACAACTTCAAGCTAGTAATGTGACCAATGTCACAATGACAATATAATATCTTTGCCTTAGATATATGTATCAACTCCAAGGTATGGAAATGCCATTTTGTTAATGTTCAATATTTCTTCCTTCATCTAGAGTAGACTATTTGAGATACATATGAGCTCAACATCATATATTGACTCACATGAGCATGGCCATATATTTCCTAGTCTTATACATTAAGTGGTCATGATATCACTTCAAATGGAGGCACACATTCCATCTACATTACTCACAATAATCCACATGGATCACAATATATCTAAGAACCACTTGTATGGAAACCCTTTTTCAAGGTAACATTCAGTATTATTAAAGTACAACAAACGACATGTGATCATTGTAGTGACTTTAGGACTAAGGATCACAATCCCCATTGTTAATGAGATATGATTTCGAAAACCACTTATGGCTTCCATTTTCATACTCAACTTGGATGCGTCCAATATACTTGTTCATAACAAGTGCCTATGTATTTGACTTGATACCCAATATCATGACTGGAAAAACATTATCATCAACCAAAACACATACTAGTCACAATGTATTATTGTAGTCCTAATTTCCATAATATATCTGACTGGAGATCTAGATGAGAATGATATTATCATACACATGATCTCATGATCAGGTCCCCAACCCAAAATTACATGTCATTGGGACATGTATACTTAGCACATTATTATATATGTTCACCATCTCATCTTGAAGCAATGCAATTAGACTTTACTAAATAATCAAATCAATTGAAAAGTATGCAATGACAATCATCATATTAATGTCTCTCAGGGTATACTACCAATAGCCTTACGCCTACACTATATTTAATCATCCATGATGTAGGTCCAAGTGATCTAACATGACCATCATGCTTTTTCTGTGAAGGTTCTTTCTTTTTAGGGTCATCACTTGCTTTGGGTTGGAATTTGACAAATCTTCACATCTCCTTGATGTAAAATGTCTAATATGAGATGGTAGATCCATAGTACATACATGGAAAAAGTTTATGTTATTTGGTTTCCTTAGCTTTTGTAATGGATCCATTGTTGTCGCAATATAGTTCTACTGCATTGTCAATGGATGTAATAAATCCTTGTTCACCAATAAACTTCTTGACCATACAACTTAGTTTTCTGCAATGGAGGCAGAAATATACTCGAACTCTGTTAGAACCCACCACTAAGTTTTTATTAAAGCTTTTGTGACTCAATAATCTTCCATTGAGACAAAGTACAAAACCTTATTGTGGTTGGTAACTATCCTTGTCAGATTGGAATCTTCCTTTGGTGTTACCTTTTACAATACACTCTTTCTCACACCTTTAATAAGGAAAAGGTCCTTAAATTTTTATCAAGTACTTAAGGATGTATTTTACAATAGTCCAATGACCTTCATTGGGATCTGATAGGTACCTACTCATCATGCTCAAAGTATATGGGACATTTGGACATAGACATAACAAGACATGCATGATAGTTCCAATTGCAAATGCATATTGAATCTCAATTGTGTTCCCTCTTTTCAAAAGAGCCAAGGCATTGAGTTGTAGATAGATTTATTCCATATGAGAGGTTACGTTTCCTCTATTAGACGCTTGCTTATTGAATCTTTCCAACACTTTGTCAATGTATTTACTTTGACTTTATCCAAGAAGCCTGCTAAATTTATCTCTATAGGTCTTGATTCATAGTATAGATGATACTTATACTAATTACTTTAGTGAGAAGGCATTTCTCAATCTTATTTCAACCTACTATAGAGTGGGGATATCATTCTTTATCAACATTGTGTGATGTACATACAACATAAGGAATATGTTTTTCTTCCGCTATCCTTCTTGTATGCATAATTTTCATCTTCATTTTGGATAGGCTAAATTGTTTGATTGTCTCATCAATGATGTTTCTAGCTTTGTGATGCTTACTTCATGATGTATATTGAACTTTGTAGCTAACATACTTTTCTGTATTAATTTACAACAATAAATTTTTAGTTTATGTCATATACATATCCCCAACGAGATTTCCATAAGAAATATGATTTAATGTCCATTTTCTAGATTTTATAGTCATGAGAAATTTTAATGCTATTAATAATCATCAAGGATTTAAACATGAAAACTAGTAAAAGGATTCATCATAGTCAACACCTTATACTTGTTTGACACCTTTTCCAACCAATTTTCTTTTTTAAGTTTGAAGATTCTCATTCTTGTAGGTCTTCTTCTTCAATACCCATTTTCACCATCTAAGTTTTACCATTTCAAGTGGACCCACTAAGGTGCATAACATGTTGGTATAAATGGAGTCCATCTCAAAACTCATTGCTTCAAGCCATTTCTCATTATCCTCATTGTATGTTGTTGGTTCACCATCATCAATGACCAACATGTATTCTTGTTGAGTCATGAGAAATCCAAAATCTCTCTGGCTTGTACCCCACTGCAACATTGAGGTTCTTGTATTATAGGATGAACTTGAGATTAGACAATAATGTGTGATTCCTCTTGTTCCTTAGTCGTGTAGCATATTTATTTAGGGTTTTAACAAAGCTTCATATTGGATGATAACCCTTGTTTGCTTTCTTTTCACTGAGATCATCTATAGTACAATAAGAGATAGTAGATATGCTTATGTTGTATCTATGCTCATGCTGTAAACATGGTTATGTTGTCAAATATACTGACACTGATGGTAAAGATGTTGCTGCTAGCTATGTTTAATATTGCTAGCCATGCATTTGTAACTAGAGATGTATATATTGTTGATCATGCTTATGCAAATAGTTGTGCTTATGTTGTTAGCTCTTTTTATGATGTTGATATGTTAAACCTATTAGACATGCCAATGTTGTTATCTATTCTTATGTGGTTAGACTTATTCATAATGATAGAGATTCTATGTTACTAGAATTGCTCATGAGGCTAGATATGCATATGCTACGGAATTGCTTATATTGTCAACAATATAAAGGATGATAGTCTAGCAAATGATGATAGTTATTATCTTCTCCTTAATGTATTTTTTTAATCATCAAAACTGCTGATTTTATTTGTTATATCTAATTAAACTACTTAATTACTTAAAAATCTTGTAATCAATAAATGTTGTTCGAGGTTATATCTCTTGTTGGGACATGGGTCTCACCCTTGTGGTTCACCATATCTTAGGTAATCGACAGTGATGGAAACAAAATTGTGGAAGTAAAGAGGAGATATAGTAATGAATCTCTGAGAAAGTTGATTAGATGTCTAGTGTGTCGTAGAGTCATCCCTATACTCTTAGGTTTGGGCAGGGAAAGTTTGTATATGGCGTTTCAAACAAATTGAACTTTTGTTAGCACATTAATGCTTGTTTGTGTGGCATATATGAATATTGTTATCCTATGTATATATGTTGTGGCTAAGGCAATAGAACATTTGCATCAAATTCTTGGCCTAGTATGGATAAAAGAAAGATGTTGGGATCTTATGCAAATGTTTCTGAGTAGGTGTTGATGTTGAAATCAGTTTTAATTTACCTATATTTTTGGGTATGTGATTAATTAGTGATTGATTGTGTTTTATGTTTTGAGTAATCTCATTTAGTGTACCGACTCCTCACATATGTTTCAAATGAATCAAAATTTTGTTAGCATGTTAATGATTGTTTGTGTGACATATACGAATATTTTTCTCCTGTGTATATATGTTGTGGCTAAGGTGATAGAACAATTTGTATAAAATTTTTGGCATAGTATGGATACAAGAAATATGTTGGGCTCTTATGCAAATGTTTTTGAGCGGATGTTGATGTTGAAATCAGTTTTAATTTACCCATGTTTTTGGGAATGTGATTAATTAGTGATCTATTGTGTTTTATGTTTTGAGTAATCTTGTTTAGTGTATTGGGTTCTCACATATATAGTCTTGTCGCCATGTTTTAGTTATATTGAATTAGTGTTCTGTTCACATATATGGCATGCTTTGGATCCTTTTCACTGTATCCAGGCAAATTCCCACACGTCAGACAGTCATTAATAGTGCAAAACAACATAGCATGCATATAAAATGTCTCTCTGTGTGAAGTATCATAGGACATCACTCCTCTCCAAAGTTTCTATAAGTCATCAATCATAGTTTCAAGACAAAATCTGTATCATTTCTAGGTTGTTTAGGGCTTGATATCAACAGCGAAATCATAACGTACTTATTTTTCATACACAACCAGGGAGGAAGATTGTATATAAAAATCATAATAGGCCAAGTGTTATGTTGGATAATCAATGTGCCGTATGGATTCATCCCATTGGTACAAAGCCCAAGTCTTAGATTCCTAACTTCTTCTCCAAATTTAGGGTATAAAAAATCAATCTTCTTCCGCTATGGGGAATCAAACGCATGTCGTAGGATTCCAACATTATTTTTCTTAACCTCTGCATGCCACCTTAAATTCCCTACATCCATCAAATTCTCAAACAAGAATTGAAACTGTGGTACTATAGGTAGATACCACATCACCTTGGAAGGAGAGCCAGCTTTGGACTTCCTCAAAGTCTTCATTTTATACCTTGACACTCCACATTTTGGATAATCTTTCAAATCAACATAGTCCTTTTGAAATAACATAAAATTATTTGGACATGCATGTATCTTCTTCTCCTTCATTCCCATTGGTCATAACATTTTCTTTAATTTGTATGTTAAGATTGTAAGCTCATTGCCTTCAGGAAGAATTTCTTTCAATAAAGACAAAAATGACGTGAAGCTTTTGTCGTTCCATCTATTGTTAGCCTTCAGATTATACAATTTGAACATAACACTCATCTTCGTAAACTTAGTACAACCTATGTATAATGGTCTCTCAGCATCATGCACAACTTTCCTAAATACATAAGGTGGATCGATGTGCTCTACCTAACAACTATCTAGGATCGCATCAACAATGTCTGTGGGAATTGGTTCGGTCAAATGTACATCATTGACGACAATTTCTTCCTTATAAATTTTGCAGTATCTAGAGAATATCCTAGATGAATGTATAAAGGAAAAATATACCCATCATAGATTGTGACATGTCTAAGAGGGTTTGATTCCTTCTTTCTAATCACCAATGTCCATTGTGATATAATACCATAATCACTTAAAAGGACCTCAAGATCTTGGCTTTAAGTATTCTTCAAGTCAATATTATTGAAGTGTGTTGATTCTTTTTCCAATTAGATTTTATACTTCACTCATGAATCCCTTGAAATTTTCAATAGATTTTGACTTGTGTTTCATTGGTTACAAATAGTCATATCCATTGAGTTCATCAATAAGTGTGATTTAAGTATTGATATCCAACTCTAGATTTGTTCCATGATCTTGAATGGAATGATTGGACTATCCAAATCACCAAGGTGCACCTCCTTTTCAAGGTTCACATAACTAAGAACTTCATAGTTAAGCATGCTCAACTTGGAGTAGTACTAGGATGGTGACTAGTAGGGATTTGATCCTGACTTGTGTGTGAGTAAGGACAAAGTTCATGATTAAGGATACTAGGGGTTCGTGGAGCCATTCTCCATTCTTGAAGATCTACTAGAGCCTTGGGCAGTGTGCTGAAATATTACACAATAGGTTCTTACAATAGTGGCAACAACTCTTGCTCCCTTTGCGATTAACAGATCCACCTCAATATTCTGTAAGGGTCTACATTCTTTTAGATTATGCATATTTGAACATATGTGATATCCACATCTAGTATAATACCCATGTTAAAGAAGAAAACAAGTGTATTTCTATGACATATATAGATGAAGTTGAAATCTCTATCCCTTTTTTCTTATTCATCAGATCCTCTCGGTTGAGAGGATAATTTCTTTTCTAATCTGTAGCCTATGATAATTTCATTCTTTACCCACTCCTCCTTTTTCCCAAACACAAAAGACTTAGACTTTTGGTAACCTTTAGAGACTTTCTTGATTTTTCCTTTGCCCTTGGGCTTTCCTTTTCCTCTATTGACCATCAACATAGACTCAGTCTTGTCTTTCATTTTATCCTCATCTATTCTTAGCATGCCAAGTAACTATAGTGGTGTTTTAACAAAAATGTTCATGTTTTAATTTATGATAAATTGTATATATGAATGTGCAAACACTATAAGATCACATCCAAATTCAACTTTTTACCTAAAGGAAATCCCAGTCTCTCCAAACTATTCACATACCCAATTAACTTCAACACATGGGGCCCAACTATATCACCTGCTGTTATATTTTACTTAAATAATTCCTTGGAGGCATCATAGATTCTTTGCCTTGCTTGTTCTTGGTACATGTTCCTGATATGTATTATCATATCAATGATTCTCATGTTCTCATGTTCATGATTCATGGAGCATAATATAAGACACTTGACGTCCATGTTCTCACTAAACTGTTTAGTTAAGATTTCCTTTTTTCCATATGTGCACTGGCAGATGGTTCATTTGGTACTAGTGTATCCAAAACATAGAGCTTATGCCTTGTGTGTGAAAAATAGTCATGAAAGTTATTTCCATTAAGTATTTCCTGCTCAAGGATCGACTCTAGTAAAAAAATTCTTGGTGGTTTCCATTTAATATACGAGAATATTTTTAAGAGTTAAAATTTTCATTTAAAATAATTTTAAAGATATTAATTTGGTCTTTAATTAAATATAACTTAAGGGATTTAATTATTCTCACTATTAATTTGTAAGATTACAAATTTTTAACGTTAAGCTTGATGCCTTTCATTTCAAAATTTTAAAATTGGGTTACATGTGCGGTATAGAAAACCTATAAAGCAAAAGCTATCATACACATTTAGGTTTCCAAAATCTTGGCTTATAGAATGACAAGTATAAAAAGAGGAATGACTCTTTTCTCTAAGAATAAAATTGTTTGTTATGCGCCACACATGGTATAGAGTAGTCACTATCAACACATGAGCTTATCCCCCTTGACGCTAGATAATGTCATCAAAATTGCTTAGCTTTTTTTGGATTAGGTCCTCCAAATGGGCCCATAACTTTCTGGAGAATCACATGACCAGAATAAGTGTTCACTTGATTCATTTTTCTTCATATTACATGATACACACTTCTAGTAAAATAAGATTTCTATTTTATCAAGTCATGATATGACTTATGTTGATCACCTACTACTTACTATTTAGCGAGGCACCATGTTCCAATTACATCTAGGACAACTCTTGATAGATGGATGCATAATCCATTATTATATGCTTCTAGGTTCTTAGTCCTATTATGATCACCTAGTTAAGTATGACCCACAATCTTATACAATTAAATGTGCACCTTGCTTTGGCAGACCCACATATATATAGTCACACTTCCCAATATAGATAATGCAACATGCTTTGGCGTGTCAAGGTTTTCATGTGTGTCACACATTGGAAAGCATCTAACTGTTAATATTTTATTTGAGTGGTAATACATACATATATACACACATATCCAAACAATACATACTAATTCCATGTATCATATACCCATTATATAGACAACCCATAAGCATAATCCATAGACATACAACATTAGTTATGGTGATAATAATATAATTCTCTAGACACACATATTCTTACTACCCAGCTAAGTTCTATTTGTATCTCATGCATAATCACAATGTGAATTACCATGTTGACATGCATTTGTTTTGCACATAATAAATGGCTCCATGGACTCTCCATGGATCGCATGGCAGCTTAATCATGCCAAGTCTTACAAAATTTATCTTAGTCCTATCTAAAATGATATGAAGAAGACTAGGTTTACATTTGAGGGCACTAACAAAGAACAAATACTATTATATAAGGAATAAAAGATGAGCCTAAACATGCAAGTCAGATAGTTGTCAACCAAAAGGATCCATTCACATCCACTTCATGCATACCCAATAGGGGTCTTTATCCATAACCAAGCAAACATCCATCAAACAAAAACATATTTTGAAGGTGACATGTTTCATTTATAGATAATCATATATATATATATATATATATATATATATATATATATATATATATATATATAGAGAGAGAGAGAGAGAGAGAGAGAGATTACATATTTGCATGTGATACAATCCTCATAAATAAATCTTTAACATCCACCAAAATTGGGGGTTATGTAGGGGCAACACCCCTACATGGGGATCCCCCTTTATGTTTTGTGGGCGGTAGTCAAGTGAATGCCACATTTGTGGGGTCTCAGGGGTAGCACCCCCAAAAAAGTCTATGATGTTTTACTTCTATACACTAATAAAAACTATATTTTCCTAACTCTACCCCATCTTCCATATAAAAAATCAATGTTACAAGACATGTGGCATTAATAAGATATGAATATTAACATTTTATCATTACATCACACACAACACCACAAGCAACATAAAATCAAAATACAATTATAAGGATTTTAAATATCAATATACCATATATAAATGTGGCTCTGATACTAGTGTAGAGAATTGTGGCGGGTGACAAGAACATTAAAAGTGACAATATAAATTATATTCACATTACCGCAAGTAGATTTAACCAATAATAATATGTTGAGAAGTAAGGTATGTGAGGTATACCTTGTCATGGAATAGATTTGGAAACACTGCTAACAACGAATAAGTAACACATAAAAATGTCTATGTTCTCCCAACATAGTAAGTAAGGCATCTACATCTCTATACCATCCACAAATATGATGGGGACTCCATGACACACTCTTATATCCAGCAAGGAAAGAGCACCTTTCGATTGGCTACAGGATAGTAGTGCAAATTCTCTCCCTCTCCCTCTCTCTCCTTGTGGATACTGATGGCTAGGGTTCACATGTCAAAAGGTGCAACAAAAAACTCCGTCGTCCTACTTCTTTTCATATGAGAGGCAAGGAAGTAGGGTTTTTAATAAACCTTAGGAAATAAAAAGACAATTAGTTTCTTTTCAACAGCCCATTCAGAACAACAATAGTCTTGCAACTAGTTAATCTAGTTGGTCAATTGGGTTGTAACATAACTTCCCAAAATACTTAGTGATCTAGTCTAGTTAGTGACTATATTAGCAATCGACCTATTGGATGATCTTTTCTAGTCATTTGACTTTGTTATCCAGTCAATTGATTGGCCTGATGTAAACCCAGTCAATCAACTGGACCTCTTAGTAAATTACTTGGTCTATCTAGTTTGAATCTGGACTTTCCAATTTTCTGATTGGGCTTTCTAGTCCACTGATGAGGCTTCCAGTTAGTCCACGATTATATTCATCTTCCCTGTCCATCTATGTGTGTGACTCTATAGGCTCCAAGTTGCATTACACTATCGTCATTATGACTTCACAAACAAAGGTTGATATCTAGTAAGAATTCCTTATCAACCAAGTAATTTCACAATTTGTAGAATAATTTTAACTTAGTTTTGTGATTAATGTTATAATGATTGTATAATACCTTTGCCTTTGATATATAAATTAAATACAAGCATGACAATGACATACTCTTAGAGTTCAATCTTTGTTTCTTGATTCAGAGTAGACTATTTGAGACATATATGAGCTTAATATCATGTATTCACTCACATGAGCCTGGCATGCATCTTATACTATGATTCAATAAGTGGATGGGATATCACTCCAATAGGAGGATTATATCCAACTACTTCACATATAACAATCCACATGTGTCACTGTACATCCAAGTTCCACATGTATGGCAACCTTCATTAAGATCACATTGAGTAGTGTTCAGGTACACAATTCAACATGCAATCATTGTATTGACTATACATCTAGGGACCATAATCACCACTGTCACATGGGATATGCTTTTGACTTCAATTTATGTCTTCCATTCATGATACCTATCTTGGGTTGGTCCAGTATACTTATTCATAATAAGTACCTATGTTCTTAACTTGATGTCCAATATCATGACTAATGAGATGTACTCATCAGTCAAAACACGTACAGAGTCTTAATGTATTTTTGTTATCTTAATTTCCGTAATAATAGATCTTACTTGTGACCTAGACAATACTTAATACTCATAGAATACACATGATCTCATTTTGAGATCCTCGACCCAAAAACACATGCCATTGAGTCATACAATCGTAATACGTCATTATATCGACTCATTATCTCATATTAAGGAAAACACGATAATTTGAATTCCATAATAATCAAATAATTACAAAGTGTGCCATTCTAGTCATCATATGATTGTCTCTCAGGAATAATACCAACAAATGTTACTTAGAGGTAGTCCTCTGACACCATACTTGTACCCTCAACTCTTAAAATCTATAATAGTCATTCTCTTCATTCTATTTTTTTTATGAAAACACCTCTAATTCTCCCATTCTTTTTGATATTTTGATGGGTTCCATCCATTTGAAATTGTTTCTAATATTGATCTCAATCACTTGAGTCCTCTTTGTCTTATGTTTGTGCTTTCTTAGATTTTGTTTAAATTCTTTAAGTTATATTTAGATATTATGAACTATCTCATGACGTTCTGAACCCAGCTCATGTACTACTTTAATGGGCGAACAACCCAACCCTTGGAACATACTACAACCCCAGGTGGTGAAGAGGCACTAATATGGGTTATATATGCTCTCACTATTCACTTTTTTGCTTAAATGCTTAAGATATCTTTCGTTTGTGTAGCTATATAAAGTTAAAAATTTCTCATAAAATTCACCAGTGGAAAAACTTCACCATCTACTTTCATATTTGACTTGATGAATTATCTCTCACAATATGTATTTATAGTTGTTTTTAGGCCACCTTTAGATAGTCAGAAAGACAACGGAATACTCCTTTAGAAGTGTCATAGAATTTTGACAAAAGCTTGCTACTCATGAAGTGAATAGAAGGAAAGGAAAAACTATTTATAAATGGATTTCCCAAAGTGTTGTGTGGGTATGATTTTGTGCAATATTTTTTAGATTTCATAGTGGAGACTCTCCTTAAGATTTATTCTATGGAGGGTAATGCAGAGAAGGAGGCTAGATAATGGATGACGGTGGAAATATAGACATGTTTATCACATAAATAAACTTCTTAGACTTATGAAAAATGCATGGAACAAAGAAGGATAGATTATAGTAATTGGAATGGTATATGAGAGGCTGCCTCAAATATGATTCATCAAAAAGAGAACATGACACCAAATGATATGGTATAGACATGAAATATTATTTGCAAAATATAAGAAAGCTATATATGCTATTCACCATGAGTACATGATCAGAGAAAAGAACATATTTATAAGCTATGAAGGAACATGAAAGAAACTCATATAAAAGGAAGGTACATAAAAGGATAAGCAAGTTACCTTTTAAAATCTATTAGAAGGTTGTAAAAAGAAGAAAATTTCCCTTAATGTAAATAGTAGAATATATGATCAACACTCATGATACTCAAGTGGAAGAAAAACTAGGAGAAGAGGATGGATGGAAAAGAAAAATGTAGAGAGAATACCTCAATGAAGTAGAAGATAGTGGGTGCATGAATCAAAGGAAATCCTAGAAGAAACAACTACCAACCATGAACAACAATTGTATATGTTGAGGAACCTTCTTAGAGTGCAAGATAGTAGACTAGGGAATGGAATGTACCACCTTCCACCAAGAATATACAACCTCATTTGAGTAATCAGGGACATCTTTTATTGCGCCCTGAGGAAATTGAGGATACCACTCAAAATCCAACTGACCACTGTTAAGTGAAAATATGTTCCATACAAGATCTAGGAAGAGTCAGACTCCTAAGATCTTCTCTGCCCCCGATCAGTATGGGTCCTCCACAGTGACACATAAGGTCAAGCTTCTAACAGCTTAGTCTATCCTTCATACAGGTCATGGAACTAGTGAAAGGAGGTGGGTACGCATACCCTTCCATCTGAGGTACAAACACAATTATCCTCCAATCTTATCACATATATAATCACTGAGATAAGACCACAGCCGTTCTCAATCACATCATATTTACGAGGCATGACCATAGCCAACCACCACAATCTGCATTGTGGTTGACAAGGATATATACTCAACTTGCCACCCCCACATACTCAAAAGTATGTGCTCCAAGTTTCCCTTAGGAATACTCATTTCACCATCTGGCAAATTCTGACACTCAGATGGATCTATGGCATAGGGCACTACATGATTAGAGTTTCACTTGATTAGTTATGCCAATTGGGTGAATTAAGGCTACATCAAACAAGTGGACATACAAAACCTAATTCACTTCTATCAAACATATAAATATTACATCTTTGAAAAGATATAAATGTGTGAAACATAATTTCTCATCTCAGCATCACATCGTACTATTGACTTGCCATTCATGATACCACTCTAGTGATCATACTATCACAGGATAATAATCTTTTTCACAATATCACACGGTATAAACCCTTATCAACATGGGAGGATTACACCTCATCATGGCTCAACCATGCCCAAAGGTCATTAAGACCATCATACTATCACATGATATAAATCCTTTTCACAATATCATAGGGTATCAACCCTTATCAACACAAGAGGATTAGACCTCATTCAAGGATAAACCATGCCCAAAGGTCATTAAGACCATCATACTATTCCCTAAAAGATCATTATTATCTTTACATGCCTTATAACAAGGCTCAACAACATCACTTACATATAATACACCAGATCAACACAATATTGCATTAATGAGCTAGGAGATATTCATAAACAATAATAGCAGGGTTATATCCTCATTAAGAACATTTCTTTACTACATCAACATGCAAGGAGTCTAGATATGATTAACTCTCATCATATTCATAATGCACATGTTTAGCATAAGAAAGTATCAACCATGTGGCTATGATAACCACCAATTAACATATCAAGGTTATGATCATATTAAGGAGGTTATTCCACAATCATTCCATCATATAAGAATGTTAAACATGAATATTCATCATTATCTAGTCACATTAGAGTTAGGTTCAACATGATAAATTATATCAATGTTACGAATCAACACTTATACCCAAACCCTAACTCAAAGAATCCCCATTCGATCATGAATGCATAAGGTGAACCATCACCATCACATTCCATACTATTCTCAAGTATGAACCCACACATATTTCAAGGAGTAACCATTGGGTTATAACATACTAGGGTTTCAACAATAGTAAGAGAGTATTCCATGATTGTATTAGTCATTCAAAGACTATTCTTACCCAATTACCATCATTTATATTAAAGCTGGGTATAACAAGCTATACCACATTAGGGTTACATATCAACACAATATGGTTATCATCACTCCTATTCATATGAATGAATAGGTAAGAATACCTTATTAAGGGTAACACTCCATTTGTTCCATCGTTATTTAACCAATATCACCATACCACAATGTCACCCAGAATCATTGGATGTTTAAAAGGTAAGACCATTGGTTGTTTACATAAGTAAACACCTTGGATAAACCACCTATGAAGTCCTAGAGTTTTTCTCTAGAAAGAGTCACAATATAAACCTAGACATAGCTTGATTAACAACATTACAAGTTCCATGGAGAGTAGGGTATAACCCACAATCGACTTTTCAGTCAACAAATAAGCTCCTTAAGTTGATCATATAATGGAAACCATCTAAATCCCATTGTTAGGACCAACATATTACATTATCCGTCATTTCACTTTATTGGAGGAATAAACATTATATCCCGACCATTGGGTCAAGTTCATATATTAAAACCATCAATTACAATATAGGTTCGACCATTGCATCAAGTGACCCAAGAAATCATTGGTCTAAGGCTTAATTGAAGCTAAAACTATATGATTGACTCACCATAGATTGTAGAGACCTAATCCACCATCATTAGGTATCATTAAATCAATATAGGTTGTTAGATCAACACTATATTCATTAATCAACATCAAATATTACGTTAATGTCATCATTGATTGATTAAATCGATAGGGTACTTAATGGTTGATCAATAAACTTCTAATTGGTCCAAAACCTGACCTAAGGGGGTGACCATTGGTTTTCACAATCATTTGATGCCCTTTATCACGACCATCAGTTGTTATGAAGACAACACCATATGACTGTTGCAATGGTACCATCATCAGGTCATGGTTTATAGAAGAAATCATCTTTAAACCCTAAAATTGACCATTGTTTGATATGTTCTTAGCACCATAGGTTGTCAAAACAACCCGACCCAAGTCATATTATGCCTTAGGAATAATGTACACATGATCACATGTTCATCTATAACTGAAATTAGAATAGGTAACATTATAAAAATCAAATTCCAAGTCAAGCATAGCTTTTTAGTGCATGCATCATCATTATCAAGCAAGAACATGCTAGCAAGCTTATAATAAGCAATAAACGTGGATCAAGTTTTAAAACTTGCCTCTAATGAGAAGATGAAAGCCCACACAGAAGAAATCTCAAGCAGGTAGGGTAGAAAATCCAAGAGTAAGCTATGAATTCGTCCATCTAACACCATTCTTCATCAAATGAGCAAACCCTATGTATAAGGAGCAATAAAGGTAGGGTTTTAGAGCTTTAGAGCAATTTCCACCATGGAACAGCAAGGTTCTGACCTGGAGAAAGCTAGGAGGAAGGATAAAAAAGAAATATATGGAGGAAATAAGGGAATTCTTACACTTTTAGGTCAAGATCACTAGAAGGAAGCTTTTCAACTCTAAAATGAAGTCAATTTCAACCTTAGAGCCTTTCTCCAAGAAGATCCCCACTTTCTTCTTCCTTGGCTAGAAAAATTCTCAGACGAGCAGAGGGAGAACGAGATTGGGAGAAGGAGGGAGGTGGTGGATATAAAATGGCTCGTTTGGGTGCTTGGGGATAAATATATGACACTTTAAGATAAAGAAAAAGAAAAAGTAGAAGTTCTAGTATCTATCCAAGTGTCCATGGCCTTAATTTATTAAGAATATATAAGAACACACACAAGAAGCTCCCCCATCATGTGTATATACCTTCTTATCTTTCCTTTATAAAATTTCCCAGCCAATCAAATAATTCATTAGTTAATAGCTACTAAAGGTAGCTCATCCGTGAAGGGGGAAAACCCTAAAATACCCTTGGAGCAAACACCTTCAAACCAAGGTTTAAATAGGAGCCCCATGGCTCAAGAAGATCAATAATGATGATAGAATATCCAAGGAACATATATTCAAATGATAAATTGCAAAGAAAACCTCTCAATTGGGTAAATTGCATAAAAGTCCAAAATGTTCATAAAATTGCATAACTTGCTCAAACAGTGTCCAAATTGGACAAAATTTGAAACTGAAGCTTTACTTATGATTTAAAAGCATATTAAAGGTTATATTAGGTTTCTAAACATTCAATTATGATAATTAATCTTATTAAACTCATTAAGCAACTTTACGAGCCTTACAACTATAAACCCCTAACCGGGATTTTGCCCCCGAAATCCAAGGTAAAAAAATGGGTACTTCCTTTGCACCTCATTATATTAAATTCACATGGTTACTTTCATATCATGGTGATATCACATCATTCATACATGTCTCCTAATGGGTTAGCACAAAACCCCCCACATAAGAAGACATTTGCAAATATGGAACATAGAAAACTGTTGTGTCATCTGTACAACTCTAGTAGTAATGTTCAACTTTAACTTCTAGCTAACATCCTAAAATTATATCTATTGTATCAACACATTACTCAAATTTCATACTTGATAGCTTTTTACCAATCATGATATGTCTCCCATACCATTCCTTAAAGCAAAAAAAGGCAATGTATCCATCCCTTTTTTTTTTACTCTGACACTAGAACTCTTGTCAGTTCTTTTTTATCATCAAAAGAAATGTTGAGACTGGCAGTTGTCATTCCATACAAGGAAACATCATTCCTAGTCAACCTTGTTAGGGGTGAAACAACAACACTATCTTCACCTTACTAGGATTTACACAACCTACTTAGAACATATATAATGATCCCACAAAGACACTTAATCAACCCCATCTCACTCTTGTTCAACATGTCTCATAGCTATTGCTGCTTCAGCAACCCTAAGGTTTTTGAAGAAATATTGATCATATTTTTTACCATATTGGAAATACGTTTACATGTCATCATTTAAAGCTTGATATAACTTGTATGACATGACTGGAACACTTTCTTCCTCCTATTCATGAATTCTATTTGTACATTGGTTAGTCTAAAGGACATATTTCTAAACTCATCATGGTCATGTGAATTATGTCATCCAATCTAAATCTTATGCATTGATATTTGATCATAGGTTTATCTTAAAGGAACGCAGTATCACATATCTATCGACCAACAACCATCTATCCTTGATAGTAGTCTTACCCAGCTATCATTGAACCATACACAATATTATAGAATCACTTTTGTTTTTCCTTCCAAACAACATTTATAAGATCATCATCAACTCTCTCTCTCTACAGGAGAGGAATACTTGGAATGTTCATTTAATAAACATCTCCAACCTTCACATACTTCTCATATTATTGACACATCTTGGATACTAGGATTCATTATCTTGGTATCCACCTCATGTTCTATAAGGAACTTACATCCTTATCTCATCTACTTTTACCAACATAACAAATCTCAAGACATATAATAGGAGTCTTCCTAATTATTGGAAGGCTCAAAAGTCCAAGCAACCTTATGCTATAATAAGCTATCCACCCTCATGTTTGTAGTGAATCCACATGTACCAAGTGGCAATGATCCACTTGAAAGTTGTGCCCTTAAAAGGAAAGACACAAAGGGAAATACACTTCCCATACCGTAGCAGCATTGTTCAGGGTAACTAATAAAAAGGTAACAAATTCTATTTTCATTATGCGAGTTACAACTTCTTATGTATCATTTTACCTTTTTCATTTCAGGTTCCTTTCCATTATCATAGGAATCATCATGATTAACATACCTCATTACTCCTTCCTTGATGAATATTTATCACACTTGGGTATGTTCACTTATTTTATTATATTTTTCAACCACTTATCAACAAGTAAATCATCATATTCTTTATTTTCTTCATTAAACAAGGATCATCTCCCTTAATTTCTTTCACATGCCATGTTGATTTTTCATTAACACTTTCTTACACACATAGGTTGGTCTGAGATTAACTCAGGTTCCACCTTATTCTTTGTCATTGTTCTCATTCATCTTCTCATTTTATACTTATCATTGCAGTTATATCCATCTAGTGTGGATTTCATACCTTGAATCACTTTATAAGCATAGACTTATATGACTTTTACTTTATTATCTTCTTGAATCACATCATCAAGAACTCCTTTTTTTCTTATTTGCATTCATATTTAGATACCATGGTGTTGTATCTTTCTATTATAGTTACCAAACATTCAAGTTTTGATAGATAATGATGCAATTATCGTCTTCTTTAAGGTAGGATTGAGATATTCACACCATGATTTCTTATTCGTTATGCTCTGTAGTTTGTCT
The DNA here is from genome assembly GCA_963693085.1 of Alisma plantago-aquatica. Lineage (NCBI taxonomy): Eukaryota > Viridiplantae > Streptophyta > Magnoliopsida > Alismatales > Alismataceae > Alisma > Alisma plantago-aquatica. The sequence continues at coordinate 1,133,829,418 of OY856409.1, read as the reverse complement.
CAAAATGACTACTTGATTAGAGTAATCACAAAGATAAAAATCTAAGAGTTCCATACCTTTTCTTCAATAATTGAATACCTGGCTAGGGCACCCAAATATTGAGATTAGGTAGTCTGCTGATACGTGCTATTCAGCACACCTTTTTCTGCGAATTATTAAGCTTGTCACATAGAAATTCTCCATTCATCTCTTGAAAATTGTACAACTTGATATTTTCTCATTCTATCACAAATTTGACAATCATGTGCATTTTATTGCAGTTTCAGGACTTGAGCCGATCGATTGGTACATTCAACTGATCGTCTCACAGCATCAAACCGATCATCTAACATATTGAAATGTGTGGTTCTCCTTCAAGCATCGACCGTTAATCCCATCAGACGACGACTGAGATCGCCTGACTCCAGCTACCAGACGCTCGGCTGATGCCCATTGCTAAGCAACACAGAGTGGTTTTCAACTACGCAGCTACCCTAATTAGGGTTGGCAGCCGATCGTTTGGCTGTGCATTCCAGAACCTTCTAACCGATCGGTTGGTTCCCGAATCGGTCGGTTGGCGGTGCGCAGACAGCAAAAATTCCCAGCCGTCAGCCCCAATGAACCCTAAACCTAATGTACTCTCCCCCCCTCCTTCTCCTATAAAAGTAGGGGCACTTCCTCCTCTTGGGGTATCTTGGATTTCTTGTATTGGGATTCTGAAGCAATTACTCTTGTAATCATTCTCATATTATACAATAAAGTAGATCTTAGTTCAAGCACATCTCTTTCATTCTTGTTCTTGTCTTTTCTCTCTACCTTAGTTTTAATCTACTTATTTCTGTTCTTTAATTCTGGAGCAAGGAACAAAGAACTAAGCCATTTCATCGTCTCTAGCATAAGGATTAATCTCCTGATTTCTGGGCTAGACTATGGCTTCATTTCTTTCTTCCTCCGTCTCCCCTTTCTCCATGTATGAGTAGACTCTTATTGGGGCAAGGGGAATAACCCCTTAGCCATGGTTTTAACGACTTCTTCTTAAACGATTAGATGGTAATCAATTTTAATTGAATGGTTGATCTTCGGATCGCATGTTAATCCGGATGGATATGACCATGGAAATCCGGATTTAGAACAATAAAATCGATTTCATAGACGTTTTGATATGACCGTGGATTTTCGTCTTTTAGGATGATAAACTAGGAAGCATGAGCACCAAGACCAATGGGCTCATGTGGAGTTTCTCTCTTGTGAGTTTTCAAATTCGCAAACCTTCATCGAATCGTCGTTTAAGATTTAGTTGTTATCACCTAGGCTAAGGTGGTGAAAACCCCTACAAGCCTCGATTTCCTTCTCTTGATTTAATCACCGCATCCTTTGTTTTCTTTAATTCTTAGTCTTTCATTCATATAGTTTTGCTTGTGTTAACAATCTTCTTACTTTTTCCCTTATGCATGTTTATTCTTGTTAAGTGCATTTCTTCTTGCATTAGTGTAATCACTCAAACCCCCAACTGGACTTTACTTTCTGCTTTAATAAAAAGAAAAATACCAAAAACAAATAATAAAGTTCTTCAATCTTTGGGTTCTAAAAACAATCTCTAAATAGTTGTCCTGTGGGATTGACCCTTCTATACTACCCTTAAAACCGGAAGTAAAAAAGGTTTAAACTCTAGGATTAACCATCATAGTGATTGATATTGCAAAATGACGAGTATCAATTTGGCGTTGTTGCCGGGGACAGCGGATTGTTTTCTTCAAACCCCAAAACAATTTTAAAAAACTTTTTTTTTCTTTTTTTCTTTCCTTCCGAGTAACATTTCGGAAGTGTACTCCTCTTTCTGTCGAGTTTCCATTCCGGCAGTACATTTTTTCTGCACACGAATTAACTGCTTTATTTGTGCATGCGACGCCCGAACGACGATTTTCAACCTTTCGATCCGGAAATAGAAAGAACTTTTCATCGTCGAAACTGTCAAAATCTATTGATAATGAATGAAGACGAGGTCGCCCGTAGAATCGACCAAGCTCTCGCAGCTCAAAGAGAGCTCATCCAAGCCAAACAAGCAGAAAGAGAAGTCTCTTTGCAACCAGCCTTTAGGGCCGAATAAGAAACCATAGAAGCTGATAGGAGGGAAGCCGAAAGGCAAAAACAATTAAAAGACTTTTCTATTCTCAAAACGGCCTATGCACAACATCTGGTTATACCCCCCGATATCATTGCTCTACAATTTGAAATCCGAACACAATGGATCATCATGATGCAAGCCAACCCCTTTTCAGGCAACAATGGGGAAAGTTGCCAAGATCATCTTCAAAGGTTCATTGACCTTTGTTCTTTGAACAAACTCCTGGGTATCTCTGAAGATGCCATCGGTCTTAGGTTGTTTAAGTATTTCCTCTCCGGCCAAGCTAGTAGCTGGTACAACACCATGGAGAGTGAAGAACATGTCACAACTTGGGAAGTTCTACAAAGCAAGTTCCTTGAAAAATTCTACCCCCCGTCTCTCACCTATGAACTTAGGGGTCAAATAACTCATTTTTCTATGTCCCCAGGAGAGTCTTTAGGTGAAGCCTGGAAAAGGTTCAAGGATTTACTTAGGAAGTGCCCCCACCATGACATTTGTCAAGCCCAACTCATAGAGATTTTCTATCGTGGTGTTCATGATGATACCAAATATTTTCTCGATTCCTCATCTGGAGGAAATTTCATGCATCAAAGTTTAACTAGCGCATGGGAGGTAGTTAAATGGGCTTCTGAAACAAGGGATAGAAGAGGGATTGGAGGAATCCTTAAGGTAGACAAGGCAGAAGTTAATAATGATATCCAAAGCATAGCGGAAAGCCTAAAATTAATTGCCTTAAAACAAGATCGGTTAGAGTCATCCTTGGTCACCCTTAGGGAGTCACCCCAACAACTAAAAGCCATGGATTCCCTTTGTGGTATTTGCCAAGGATACGACCATACCACCCTCCACTATCAATACCTCTACAACATGCCCACGCAACCTGAAGTAGGTCAACAACCAGAAGACCTCAATTCGATTCATACAATAACAGGCCAAGGTTACTACAATCCCAACCAACCTAGAAATCACCCTGGTTTTCAGTATGGGAACCCCTCAGGTGCCGAGAACTCTACCCAACTTCAACAAAGGCCCCCTTACCCTAAAAGTAACAATCGACCGCCACTTGGATTCCCATAAAACAATCAAAGAAATTTTGGAAATCACCAAAATCGACAACACTACCAACAATTCCAAAACCTAAACCTTCCACCCCAAAATCTAAACCAACCTCAACCTCCCCAACCACCTCAAAATGCCATCCCTCCTCCCCCCTAGTCATCCTAGCTTGGCAACCATAGAACAAAACCCTCGTGGCCATTCAAGCCCATCAAAAGGCAACTGACGCACAGTTGGCCCGTTTGTTTGCCCAACAAAAACCTCCTACTGGGACTTTTGCAGGATAGCCTGAAAACAACCCCAAACATCCTAAACAACTCAAGGTAGTCTCTACTCATTCGGGAAAAGTGCACACCCCTCCCCCTTCAAAAGAATCTTCAGACCCACCTCTAGAATTCGAGGATGAGGACATGGTAGTTGTCGAACCTGAAGTCACACCCAGACCATCTGTCCCTGAAACCCCTCAAGTAGAAGATGAAGAACCAGTTTACAAACCTTGACCTCCCTATCAAGCCCATCAAACAAACAAGACTTGATGCCCGCTTCATGAAATTTAGGGATGCTATGAAAAAAATACATGTCGAAATTCCCTTCCCTGATGCTTTGGCAGACATGCCCGCCTGGTCCAAGTACATGAAATCTCTCTTGACTAGGAAGTATGTTACTAAAGAATACGAGATTGTTAAACTTGCTTGGACTACCTCTGACATTATCCTAAGTAAGATGCCTAAAAAATAGAAGGATCCAAGTTCTTTTGGAATAGGATGCTACTTAGGTGACAATGCTTGTAGGAAAGGCCTAGCATATTTAGGAGCCAGTATATCCATCATGCCATATAGTCTTTGCAAAAGACTAGGATTCAATGACATGTTACCCACAACCAAGACCATCCAACTTGCAGACTCATCCACAACTAAACCCATGGGAATCATAGAAGATATTCCAGTTAAAGTTGGAAATGATGCATACGTCCCTTGTGATTTTGTGATCATGGATATCAAGGAAGATTTACGCTACCCCCTCATTTTCGGACGTCCTTTCTTAGCCACTGCTCGTGCCTTAATTGATGTTGAGGCTGGTACCATTGTGTTAAGACTAGGGATGCAAAACCTAGAGTTTAGGGTGTTTAAAAGTATGAAGGGACCTAGTCTTGAGGAAGAAGTCTACCTCCTTGATTACATTGATGAATTAAACCAACTAAGGCAAGAATGGGAATTAGTTGATGACCCCCTATGCACTGCTCTCACCATCCCTACCGAATGTGATTTTGATAATGAACCATCAAATGAACTTAATATTCACTTGGACAACTTTGAGGAAATCCCATGTGCTGAGATTGAAGACCTTAAGATGATCTCCACCATAGAAGAACAACCTGCACCACTAAAGGCCCCAGAAATGAAGGCTCTCCCCATAGGTCTGAAATATGTGTTTCTGGATGAACAACAATTATGCCCTGTTATTATCAATTATGACCTTACCATTGAACAGGAAAACATGCTTATGGGAGAACTTAGGAAAAGGAGAACAGCCTTAGGGTACAAAATGACGGATTTGGTTGGGATAGATCAATCCATTTGCATCCACAAAATCCCAATGATTGAAAATAGTAAACCTTCCCGAGATCCACAAAGGAAACTCAACCCAAACATGAAGGAAGTTGTCTGTCTTGAAGTAATTAAACTTTTGACTGGAGGAATCATCTACCCCATCTCTGACTCCCCTTGGGTCAGCCCTGTCCAGGTCATCCCCAAAAAGGGTGGGACCACAGTCATTAGGAATGAGAAGAATGAGCTCATCCCCACCCGTACAGTCACAGGGTGGAGGATGTGTATTGACTACATGAAACTCAACAAAGAAACTAGGAAAGACCACTTCCCTCTTCCCTTCCTCGATCAAGTTCTTGAACGTTTAGCTCATCAACAATACTTTTTCTATTTAGATGGCTACTCATGTTTTTATCAGATTCCCATTCATCCTGAAGACCAAGAGAAGACCACCTTCATATGTATTTTTGGTACATACACTTTTAGACGAATGCCCTTTGGCCTGTGCAATGCACCAACCACTTTTCAAAGATGTATGCCTGCCATTTTTTCAGGGTTAACTGAGACTATCATGGAAGTGTTCATGGATGATTTCTCTATCTATGGAGATAGTTTCACTTCTTGCCTTGGAAACCTCTCCCTTGTTCTTGATAGATTCATCGAGTCACATTTAGTACTTAATTGGGAAAAGTGCCACTTCATGGTCAAGGAGGGTATTGTTCTAGGCCATAAGGTGAGCAACCAGGGCATTGAAGTTGACCAAGCCAAGATTGAGGTCATCACCAAGATCTCCCCTCCCACCTCAGTCAAAGACATCCGAACCTTCTTAGGACATGCCGGTTTCTATCGACAATTCATCCATGACTTTTCCAAAATTACAAAACCTCTCACCAATCTTCTTCAAAAGGAGGTGCCTTTCCATTTTGATACGACATGCATGGAGAGCTTTCTATGTTTGAAAAAGGCTCTCACCAGCACTCCTATCATCCGTGCTCCTGACTGGGCCTTACCCTTTGAAATCATGTGTGATGCTAGTGATTTTGCTGTAGGTACCATTTTAGGACAAAGAATTGACAAAAAACACCATGTCATTTATTATGCATCCAAGACCTTAGATGAAGCTCAGTGAAATTACACAGTCACCGAAAAAGAAATGCTAGCCATTGTCTATGCATTCGATAAATTTCGCTCATATCTTGTTGGTTCAAAGGTTATTGTGTACACTGATCATGCAGCTATTCGCTACCTCATGACCAAAAAGGATGCCAAGCCTAGACTCATAAGATGTATTTTGTTGTTGCATGAATTTGATCTAGAAATCCTAGACAAAAAGGGCTCTGAAAATGTCGTGGCTGACCACCTCAGTAGACTTAGCTATAGCCTCATTGATGAACATCCCATAAATGAATCCATACCAGATGACCAATTCTCAAGGTTGACTCCCAATTTCCTTGGTTTGCTGATTTTGTAAACTATTTAGCTGCAGGTGTATTGCATCCCGAGTATACGGGACATTCTAAAGCTAAATTTTTACATGATGTCAAAAATTATTATTGGGATGAACCTTATTTGTTTCGACTTTGCGCCGATGGTTTATATCGTCGTTGTGTGTCCCATGAAGAAAGCATTGCCATTTTGGAACAATGTCACTCTGGCCCCTATGGTGGTCACATGAGTTCCCAAAAAATGGCTAGGAAAGTCCTACAATGCGGATTCTTTTAGCCCACCATCTTCAAAGACTCGTATGATTATGTGCTTTCATGTGACCAATGTCAAAGGACGGGTAACATTTCCAAGTGTGACCAAATGCCTCTCACCTCTTGGCAAGAATTAGAAATTTTTGATGTCTGGGGGATCGACTATATGGGCCCATTTCCTTCTTCTTATGGGTTTACTTACATTTTAGTCACAGTCGATTACGTGTCAAAGTGGGTTGAAGCCATACCTACTAAAACATGTGACTCTAAACCCGTTAAGAAACTTTTTAAAGATGTCATTTTTCCTAGATTTGGAGTCCCTCGCACCGTCATTTCTGACGGGGGATCCCATTTTTGGAAAAAAGTTTTGAGGCTCTTTTGAAAAAATACGGGGTCTATCACAAAGTCGCCACTCCTTACCATCCTCAGACCAGTGGGCAGGAAGAAGTATCCAACAGACAAATCAAATCCATTTTAGAAAAAACTGTTGGACGAACTAGGAAGGATTGGGCGTTAAAAATCAATGACGCCCTGTGGGCATATCGTACTGCCTACAAAACACCTATTGGCACCACCCCTTTCAGACTGATCTATGATAAGTCATGTCACTTACCAATAGAACTAGAGCACAAAGCAAGTTGGGCCATCAAAAGTTTGAATTTTGATCTTTCCATGGCTGGAGAGAAATGTTTTCTCCAAATGAATGAGCTTGACGAACTTAGGATGAGTGCCTATGAAAACGCAAGAATCTACAAAGACTGAACCAAAATGTGGCATGATGGTCACATCAAGCGCAAAGACATTAGAGAAGGGGATCAAGTTTTAGATTTTAATTCAAGATTATGACTTTTCCCTGGAAAACTCAAGTCGAGATGGTATGGCCCCTACATTGTCAAGTGTGCTTATCCACATGGCGCTTTTCTTCTCTGGGATAAAGTTTTGGGTGAGTTTAAGGTCAATGGGCACCGTCTTAAAAGATATATCACCACTGAAGATATTGTCGCGTCAGACTCAACCAAATTTCCACCCTTGCAGGATCTGAACCTCACAGACCCTTCACCTCCCCCGGATTCCAATTAATCTAATTTTGGTCGAGCCACGACGTAAAATAAGGCGCTAGTTTGGAGGTAAACCAAACACTATCTTCCCTTATCGTTTGTTTTCTTGTTTTTGTTCTTTTCGTTCTATTTTATCTTGTTCCTGTTGTCGAGATGATCGATTCACATAGCCAGACGCTCGGTTCGACGCAACGAAACGACCGGTTGGATTTCCAGATGCTCGACTCGTCCGAACGCAGCCTCTGTCCTGTATTGTTTTGCTTTTGGCGGCCAAAGAAGACCAACCGATCGTTTGGCTATCCAACTGATCGGCTCGAGGGTACATTGATCTATTTAACGCACCAGACGCAAGGCTTTTATCCCCTCCTCACAAACCCTAGCTGTCCCCCCCTCACTGTTCTCTCGATCGCTCGTTGGTTCCGCCGCACGTCTGGTGCTTCAACCGCCCGCCCGGAGACAATGCCGCCTGTCTCGATCATGACCGATGGAGCCTCCATCACTGCCGCCTCTCTGATTCTAGTTTCTCAGCTGGACAACTCACCTGAGTCGGCCGTCTGGCTTTCGGGCCACCCGCTCTCGCCTGAGCCAGCCGTCCGCTTGTCTGGGTTTCAACCGCCCGCCTGGTTCTACCGCCGCTCGCCTGGCTTCTACCGCCTCCCATCTTTCTCTCTAGACGATCGACGAAACCCGAGTCGGCACCATTCTAGGCGTACATCTTAGGGGCCAAAACGCCCAATTCATCTGCCTGACGTCGTCCGCAGCAGATCCGCCGAGAGCTCAGCCGACCGCCTGGTAGGGAAGCCTCATTTTGATTGACAGACGATCGGCGTGTTTTGTTCTGCATCACCACCGCCGCGGCTTCCTCCACGAGCTAGCCGTCTGCTTGCCCGAGACTCAGCCGACCGTTTGGTTACCCCAGTCGCCCGTCTCAGCCACTGAAACGACCGTTTCAGCACACCAGACGATCGTTTGAATCTCCAGACGACCGTTTGGCTACCCCAGACGACCGTCTTCTCCCTGCAGCAGAATGTTCAGCCACTTCCGCAAGGGCAAGGGAAAGACCCCTGCATCCTCTTCCAGAGATCCTCCTCGCCGTTTGAGTTTGCATCCCGGAATCCAATTCCGCATACCCTCTGCTACGGGTGAATCTTCTCCCAAGTTAGTCGAGGAGATGCTTCGGGACATCGATGAGGCAGAAGAGCTTCTCTACGAAATGGAGGGCACTCAGAAGGCATCCAATGATCCAGACACAACCGCCCCCCGTTCACCCCGGATAGCACCTATTCCGGGTAGCTATGACCAGTTCACTAGCACTGACCACCGCCAGCGTTATGAGGAGATGTTCGCAATTGGTGTTTCTTTGCCTCATTGGGCGTGCGGCACAACCCTTGATGCTTTGGGCATCCGTGACGCCATCGATGATATCCTCCGCAAAAACCACATGCTTATCTTTCCCTACCATGTCACTTCCATCTACTGTGATCTCACCCTCGAGTTTTTGAGCACTTTCCGCAGGTTACACGGCTCTTTCAGAAACTCGAGTTGTAAATACCAGATTGTTGGGGAAAATCTGGAATCATCCGCCAGGCAAATCACTTTGTTCATCCTTGACGATAGGGATGACTATTGGCTAAACCAATGTATGGTGTGGTCTCATGACTCCTACCCAGACCATTACGACAGAGATAAGTTTTGGGTAGAGATCACCAAGCTTCTTTCCCGTCTTCCTAGTGGGCCCAAGGCCTCCTGCATTCACAACCCGGTGTTCCGTTACCTTCACCGTATTTTGGCTTGCACCATTTTCAGTCGAGAAGGTACTCAGAGTGCAATTACTCAGGTAGAACTTTATGCTCTTTGGTGTCTTTTACATGAAGAACCATTTAACTGGGGCAATGCTATCATTGAGCATTTTGGTACCCAAGCTAGCCGAGTCACTTCCTCTTCTTTTCGCATTGGCCACTATGTTACCCAACTCGCCATCTTTTTGGGTTACACCCACATCGCCTTCCCTCCACTTGAGCTCAAAAATCACCTCATCAACACCCACTATTTGAAGAATAGTAGGTTTATCCGTTTGGGCACCGAAGGAGTTTATTACCTTTTGTTCAAAGACACTCAGGTGGCCCTCCAGCTCCCATTACATTTGCGGTTTGCAGAAGCAAACTATGACTACAATTTGAATGATTTATCGAGCCATATCCAGAGATTCTACCTGGAGCATCCAGATCCAGATACCTTCCCCGAGCCACAGCCTCACAGGAGGAGCCTCTCTTTAGAGGCACACGACGGTGACACTGGACGACTCTGATCCTTATGGCTTCTACGAGATATAGACTCAGCTGGATGAGATTCAGTAGGAGCAGCAGAGACAGTGCCACCAGCTCAATCACATGTACATGATGCAGCGTTCACATGAGTCTTGGCATGTGGATTGCGATCACTATGCCCCTAGTCGACCTACTTATGATGAGTATAGATCACACCAAAGTTATCCAGGCCCTGATTCTTCTTATTGGGTAAACCACTACTCCTCCCAGCAGCACCCTCCACCACAGTGACTCTTCCCTCCATCTTGCTCTTAGAGTTTGCTCGGTTCGAGTAAATTTCTAAGTCCAGGGTGGGGGTGGGTGGTACGTGATCCACCCTTTATCTTCCCTTTTCAACATTTTTTCTCTGCATTTTTATTTTTTTTGCTTTGTTTACTTTCAAACATAAGGCCTTTATCTAGCCAACCGAATGTTGTACTTTATCTTTAAAAATCAATTGCATTATCATTTTCATTTCAAACAACTTTGCAATATCAGGTTCCCTATGATCATGATAGCAATTTTTGGAAACGATGGCAAGCCTTAGAGTATCAAATAGAATCAAATGCAGATTTTCTTAATTTTAGCATTAGATTAACTTTTTTGTTTTTTCTCTTATATAATGTAGCTACAAGTCTCTTCTATCTTATGCAACGACAACTAAAAAAAAAAAAATTTGTTGCACGGAAAAAATAAATCGCACGCCAAACCCTAAGTCTGGGGTGGCATGTCCTTCTTCCATACCCCATAAAGGGGCATACCATCAAAAGATGCCAAAAAGAGCACACAAAAAAAATTGTGGTCAATGTAATCACAAGTCCATGAAAAAATTATATCCCAAGTCGAATAGAGGAGGGATTTTTCCGTCACACCTCAAATTCTCTATTCCCGTGCAACAATCAACCCTATGAAAAAAAAATGATGAGTGTCGAAGCGCAAGTTAGATCAAGACTATCTTTACAAAGTATAAGTTTTTAAAAAATTAAGTTATGAAAAATGTTTTCTTGAGAAACATGGTGCTTGCAATTTGTGGTTCTAGGAGATGGGTCGCTTGGTCATGAAAAGGATAGAAAAATTGCTAATCTAGGGAGGATGAACTAGTTATTTCAAAATTCTTGGAATCTTTTTTATTTTTCAATTGCTTGACGACAAGCAAAACTTTAAGCCATGGTATTTTGATGCGTGCTATTCAGCACACCTTTTTTTGTGAATTATTAAGCTTGTCACATAGAAATTCTCCATTCATCTCTTGAAAATTGCACAAATTGATATTTTCTCGTTCTATCACAAATTTGACAATCATGTGCATTTTATTGCAGTTTCAGGACTTGAGTCGATCGATTAGTACATTCAACCGATCGTCTCACATCATCAAACCGATCGTGTGACATATTGAAACGTGTGGTTCACCTTCAAGCATCGATCGTTGATCTCATCAGACGACGTTTAAGATCACCCGACTCCAGCTACCAGACGCTCGGCTGATGCCCATTGCTGAGAAATACGGAGTGGTTTTCAACTACGCCGCCACCCTAACTAGTGTTGGCAGCCGATCGATTGGCTGCGCGTTCCAGAACCTTCCAACCGATCGGTTGGTTCCCAAACCGGTCGGTTGGCGGCGCACAGATAGCAAAAATTCCCAGCCGTCAGCCCCAAAGAACCCTAAACCTAATGTATTCTCCCCCCCCTCCTTCTCCTATAAAAGTAGGGGCACTTCCTCCTCTTGGGGTATCTTGGATTTCTTGTATTGGGATTCTGAAGCAATTAGTCTTGTAATCATTCTCATATTATGCAATAAAGTAGATCTTAGTTCAAGAATAGCTCTTTCATTCTTGTTCTTGTCTTTTCTCTCCGCCTTAGTTTTAGTCTCCTTATTTCCATTCTTTAATTCTGGAGCAAGGAACAAAGAACTAAGCCATTTCATCTTCTCTAGCATAAGGATTAATCTCCTGATTTCTGGGCTAGACTATGGCTTCATTTCTTTCTTCCTCCATCTCCCCTTTCTCCATGTGTGAGTACACTTTTATCGGGGCAAGGGGAATAACCCCTTAGCCATGGTTTTAACGACTTCTTCTTAAATGATTAAATGGTAATTGATTTTAATTGAATGGTTGATCTTCGGATCGCATGTTAATCCGGATGGATATGAACATGGAAATCCGGATTTAGAACAATAAAATCGATTACATAGACGTTTTAATATGAATGTGGATTTTTGTCTTTTAGGATGATAAACTAGGATGCATGAGCACCAAGACCAATGGGCTCATGTGGAGTTTCTCTCTTGTGAGTTTTCAAATTCGCAAACCTTCATCGAATTTTCATTTAAGATTTAGTTGTTATCACCTGGGCTAAGGTAGTGAAAAGCCCTACGAGCCTCGATTTCCTTCTCTTGATTTAATCACCGCATCCTTTGTTTTCTTTAATTCTTAGTCTTTCATTCATATAGTTTTTCTTATGTTAACAATCTTCTTACTTTTTCCCTTGTGCGTGTTTATTCTTGTTAAGTGCATTTCTTCTTGCATTAGTGTAATCACTCAAACCCCCAACTGGACTTTACTTTCTTCTTTAATAAAAAGAAAAATACCAAAAACAAATAATAAAGTTCTTCAATCTTTGGGTTCTAAGAACAATCTCTAAATAGTTGTCCTGTGGGATCGACCCTTCTATACTACCCTTAAAACCGTAAGTAAAAAAGATTTAAACTCTAGGATTAACCATCTTAGTGATTGATATTGCAAAACGACGAGTATCATCTACACCTTATTTTTGTGTCACGTTCCTAACTTAGACATCGTCCTAGTCATAAGTCCAAGTGTCCCTGTAGACTCATTGACCCTATTGCTCTGATACCAACTTCTGAGAACCCGTTACACTAAACGAGATTACTCAAAACATAAAACACAATCAATCACTAATTAATCACATACCCAAAAAAATGGGTAAATTAAAATCAATTTCAACATCAGCACCTACTCAGAAACATTTGTATAAGATCCCAACATCTTTCTTTTATCCATACTAGGTTAAGAATTTGATGCAAATATTCTATTGCCTTAGCCACAACATATATACAAAGGAGAACAATATTCATATATGCCACACAAACAAGCATTAACATGCTAACAAAAGTTCAATTTGTTTGAAATGCCATATACAAACTTTTCTTGCCCAGACCTGAGAGTACAGGGATGACTCTACGACACACTAGACATCTAATCAACTTTCTCAAAGATTCATTACTGTAGCTCCTCTTTACTTCCATGATTCTGTTACCATCACTGCCAATTACCTAAAAATATGTGGTGAACCACAAGGGTGAGACCCATGTCCCAGCAAGAGATATAACCTCCAACAATGTTTATTGATTACAAGATTTTTAAGTAATTAAACAGTTAAGTAGTTTAATCAGATATAAAAAATAAGATCAACTACACTGATAATTAACAAAATACATTAAGGAGTAGATAATAACTATCATCATTAGCCAAACTAGCATCCTTTATCTTGTTGACAATATAAGCAATTCAGTAGCATATGCATATCTAGCATCATGAGCAATTCTAGTAACATAGAATCTCTATCATTATGAATAACTCTAGCCTCATAAGTATAGATAAAAACATTAGCATGTCTAATAGGTTGAACATATCAACATCAGAAAAAGAGAAAACAACATAAGCACAACTATATGGATAAGCATGATCTACAATATATGCATATCTAGTTACATATGCATGGCTAGTAATACTAAACATAGCTAGCAGCAACATCTTTACAATTAGTGTCAGTATATTTGACAACATAACCATGTTTACAACATGAGCATAGATACAACATAAGCATATCTACTATCTCTTATTGTACTATAGATGATCTCAGTGAAAAGAAAGAAAACAAGGGTTATCATCTAATATGAAGTGTTGTGTATAACCCTAAATAGATATGCTACACGGCTATCTTACATCTTTTATTATGCCCTGAGGAAATTGAGGATACCACTCAAAATCCAACTGACCACTGTTAAGTCAAAATTAGTGCCATATAAGATTTAGGAAGAGTCAGACTCCTAAGATCTTCTTCTCCCCCGGTCATTACGGGTCCTTCATAGTGACACATAAGGTCAAGATGCTAACAACCTAGTTCATCCTTGGTACTGGTCATGACACTAGTGAAAGGAGGTCGGTATGCATACCCTACCATCTGAGGTACAACCACAGTTGTCCTCCAATCTTATCACATATATAATCATTGAGACACGACCACAGTCATTCTCAATCACATCAGATGTATGATACATGACCATAGCCAACCTCCACAATCTGCATTGTGGATGACAAGGATATATCCTCAACTTTCCACTCCCACATACTCAACAATATGTGCTCCAAGTTTCCCTTAGGAATTCTCATTTCACCATTTGGCAAATTGTGACACTCAGATGGATCTATGGCACATGGCACTACATGATTCGAGTTTTACTTGATTAGTTATGCCAATTGGGTGAATTAAGGTTGCATCAAACAAGTGGACATACAAACCCTAATTCACTTCTATCAAGCATATAAATATCACAACTTTGAATAGATATAAAACATGTGAAACATAATTTCTCATCTCAGCATCACATGGTACTATTCACTTGCCATTCATGAAACCACACTAGTCATGATACTATCACAAGATAATAATCTATTTCACAATATCATAGGGTATCAACCCTTATCAACACAATAGGATTACACCTCATTCATGGCTCAACCATCCCCAAAGGTCATTAAGACCATCATACTATCACAGGATATAAATCCTTTTCACAATATCACAGGGTATCAAACCTTATCAGCACATGAGGATTACACCTCATTAAGGGCTCAACCATGCCCAAAGGTCATTAAAAGCATCATACTATTCCATGAAAGATCATTATTATCTTTGCATGACTTATAACAAGGATCAACAATATCACTTACATATAATACACCAGATCAGCACAATATTGCATTAATGAGTTAGGAGATATTCATAAACAATCATAGCAGGGTTATATCAACATTAAGAACATTCCTTTATTACATCAACATGCAAGGAGTCTATATATGATTAACTCTCATCATATTCATAATGCACATGTTTATCATAAAGAAAGTATCAACCATGTGGCTATGATAACCACCAATTAACATATCAAGGTTATGATCATATTAAGGAGGTTATTCCACAATCATTCCATCATATAAGAATGTTAAACATGAATATTCATCTTTATTAATTTGCATTAGAGTTAGGTTCAACATGATAAATTATATCAATGTTAATAATCAACACTTATACCCAAACCCTAACTCACGACATCCCCATTGGATCATGGATGCATAAGGTGAACCATCACCATCACATTCCATACTATTCTCAAGTATGACCCCACACATATTTCAAGGTGTAAACACCGGGTTATAACATACTAGGGTTTCAACATCAATAAGAGAGTATTCCATTATTGTATTAGTCATTCAAAGACTATTCTTACCCAATTACCATCATTTAGTTATATTAATGCTAGGTATAACAAGATATACCTCATTAGGGTTACATTTCAACAAAATATGGTTATCATCCCTCCTATTCATATGAGTGAATAGGTAAGACTACCTTATTAAGGGTAACCCTCCATTTTTTCCATCATTATTTAACCCATATCACCATACCACAATGTTACCTAGAATCATTGGATGTTTAAAAGGTAAGACCATTGGTTGTTTACATAAGTAAACACCTTGGATAAACAACCTATGAATTCCTTGATTTGTTCTCTAGAAAGAGCCACCATCTAACCCTAGACATCCCTTTATTAACAACATTACAAGTTCCATTGAGAGTAGGGTAAAAACCACAGTCGATTGTTTAGTTAAAACAAGCCATCCATTGTCAACAAATAAGATCCTTAAGTTGGTCATATAAAGGAAACAATATAAATCCCATTATTAGGACAAACATATTACATTATCCATCATTCCACTTTATTGGAGGAATAAACATTAGATCTTGAACATTGGGTCAAGTTCATATATTAAAACCATCAAATATGGTATATGTTCGACCATTGCATCTAGTGACCCAAGAAATCATTGGTCTAAGGCTTAATTGATGCTAAAACTATATGATTAACTCACTATAGATTGGAGAGACCTGATCCACCATCATTAGTGATCATTAAATCACTATAGGTTGTTATATTAACACTATATTCATTAATCAACATCAAATATTAAGCTAATGTCATCATTTATTGATTAAATCGGTAGGGTACTTAATGGTTGATCATTGAACTTCTAATTGGTCCAAAACCTGAACTAAGGGGGTGAGCATATGTTGTCACCATCATTTGACACCCTTGATCACGACCATCAGTTTTTATGAAGACAACACCTTATGGTTGTTGCAATGGTACCATCATCAGGTCATGGTTTATAGAAGAAATCAACTTTAAACCCTAAAATTGACCATTGTTTGATAGGTGCTTAGCACCATTGGTTGTCAAAACAACCTAACCCAAGTCATATTATACCTTAGGAATAATGTACGCAAGATTACAGGTTCATATAGAACTGAAATCAGAATAGAGAACATTATAAAAATCGAAATCCAAGTCAAGCATAGCTTTTTAGTGCATGAATCATCATTTTCAAGCAAGAACATGAGCTAGCAAGCTTATAGTATGCAATAACCGTAAAGAAAGTTATAAAACTTGCCTATAATGAGAATATGAAACCCCACACTGAAGAAATCTCGAGCAGGTAGGGTATAAAATCCAAGAGTAAGCTATGAATTCGTCCATCTAACACCTTTCTTCATCAAATGAGGAAACCCTAAGTATAAGGAGCAAGAAAGGTAGGGTTTTAGAGCTTTAAAGCAATTTCTACCATGGAAAAGCAAGGTTCTTACCTGGAAAAATTTAGGAGGAAGGATAAAAAAGAAATAGATGGAGGAAATAAGGTAATTCTTACACTTTTAGGTCAAGAGCACTAGAAGGAAGCCTTTTCAACCCTAAAATGAAGTCAATTTCAACCTTAGAGCCTTTCTCCAAGAAGATTACCACTTTATTCTTCCTTGAGAAGAAAAATTAGCATATGAACAGAGGGAGAACGAGGTTGGGAGAAGGTGGGAGGTGGTGGAGAGAAAATTTCTCATTTTTCTTCTTGGGGATAAGTATATGACACTTTAGGATAAGGAAAAAGAAAAAAAAATATTTCTAGCATCTATCCAAGTGTCCCTGGCCTTAATTTATCAAGAATATACAAGCACACATAGAAAAGAAGATCCCCCATAATGGGTAAAGACCTTCTTATCTTTCCTTGATTGAATTTCCCAGCCAATCAAATAATTCATTAGTTGATAACTACTAAAGGTAGCTCATCCGTAAAGGGGGAAAACCCTAAATTACCCTTGGAGCAAACACCTTCAAACCAAGGTTTGAATAGGCGCCCTATGGCTCAAAAACCTCAAAAATGATGATAGATTATCCAAGGAACATAATGAAAGTGATAAATTGCAATGAAAATCTCTCAATTGGGTAAACTGCATAAAAGTCCAAAATGTGCATAAAATTGCATAACTTGCTCAAACAGTGTCCAAATTGGACCAAATTTGAAACTGAAGCTTGTCTTATGATTTTTAAGCATATTATAAGGTTATATTAGGGTTATAAACATTTAATTATGATAATTAAGCTTATTTAACTCATTAAGCAAGTTTAGTGGCCTTACAATATACAAGCTTTTCCAGCCCAAACTTGAGAGTACATGGATGACTCTAGCACACACTAGACATCTAATCCACTTTCTCAAAGATTCATTACTATACCTCCTATTTTCTTCCACATGTTTGTTTTTTCACTTTAGATTACCAAAAAAACATTTGGCAAACCACAAGGGTGAGACTCATGTCTCGACAAGAGATATAACCTCCACCAACATTTATTGATTACACATTTTTTAAGTAATTAAATAGTTAAGCAGTATAATCAGATTTAACAAATAAGCTCAGCAGTATGGATGAATAACAAAATACATAAAGGAGAAGATAATAAGTATCATCATTAGGTTATCATCCTTTATCTTGTTGACATTATAAGCAATTCAGTAGCATATGCATATCTAGGATCATGAGCAGGTCTAGCAACGTAGAATATCTAACATCATGAACATGTCTAATTGGTTGAACATATCAACATCATAAGAAGAGCTAACAACATAAGCACAACTATCTGGATAAGCATGATTAGTTGTATATGCATCTCTAGTTACATAGGCATGGCTAGCATGCTAAACATAACTAACAACATGAGATAGCTAGCATCATGATTATAATCAGCAGTAGCAGTACAATTATCAACACAAGCATAGATATTGTATGTACGCATCTATTATCTTCATCATATACAAAACCTAAGTATATCTACTATCTCCTAATAGCACTAAGCATCATCTTTATGTAAAGATAACAAATAAGGGTTATCATCCAATGTGAAACGTCGTGTATAACCGTAAACTTTGAATTTGTACCATTCAAAGTCCAACCAACCACTGTGAAGGGATATTCAGTTTCGTACAAGATCTAGGAGTCTCGGTATCCTAAGATCTCTTCCCCTCAGTTTGTACGAGTAAAAGGCAGTGACATATCATGCACAACTTCCACCACAGTGACATATAGTCCAGTAACTAGCCCACCTTAGTACATGTCACGATGCTAGTATCGAGGGTATTCAAACCAAATCATTGAGGTACAACCGTAGTTGTCCTCTAATCACATAATGTTATAATCACTGAGACATGACCGCAGTCGTTCTCAATCACATCTGATGTATGAGGCATGACCATAGCCAACCTCCACAATCTACATTGTAGATGACAAGGATGTATTCTCAACCTTCCACCCCGACATACTCACCAATATGTGCTCCAAGTTTCCCTTAGTAATACTTGTTTCACCATCTAATAAGTTCTGACACTGAAGATGGTTCTACGGTATAGGGCACTACATGATTAGAGTTGCACTTGATTCGTTATGCCAATTGTGTAAATTATGGCTACATCAAACAAGTGCACATAGAAACCCTAATTCACTTCTAGAAAACATATAATTATCACAACTTTTAAAAGATATAAAACATGTGAAACATAATTTCTCATCTCATCATCACATGGCACTATTCAGTTGCCATTCATGAGACCACACTAGTCATCATACTATCCTAAGATATAAATCCTTTTCATAATATCATAGGCTATCAACCCTTATCAACATAAGAGGATTACACCTCATTCAGGGCTCAACCATGCCCAAAGGTCATTAAGACCATCATACTATCACAATATATAAATCATTTTCACAATATCACAGGGTATCAACCCTTATCAACACAAGAGGATTACACCTCATTCAGGGATCAACCATGACCAAAGGTCATTAAGACCATCATACTATTCCCTACAAGATCATCATTCTCTTTCCATGCCTTATAACAAGGCTCAACAACTTCACTTACATGTAATACACCAGATAAACACAATATTGCATCGATGATCTAGGAGATATTCATAAACAATCATAGTAGGATTACACTAATATTAAGAACATTCCTTTATTACATCAACATGCACGGAATCTAGATATGATTAACACTCATCATATTCACAATGCACATGTTTAGCATAAGAAAGTATCAACCTTGTGGCTATGATAATCACCAATTAACACATTAAGGCTATGATCATGTTAAGGAGGTTATTTTGCCATCATTCCATCATATAAGAATGTTAAACATGAATACTCACCTTTATCTATTTGCATTATAGTTGGGTTCAACATGATAAATTATATCAATGTTACTAATCATCACTTATGCCCAAACCCTAACTCACGGCATCCCCATTGGATCATGGATGCATAAGGTGAAGCATCACCATTACATTCCATACTATTCTCAAGTATGAACCCACACATAAATCAAGTTGTAACCATCGAGTTATAGCATACTAGGGTTATAACAAGAGTAACAGAGTACTCCATGATTGTATTAGTCATTCAAGGACTATTCATACCCAATTACCATCATTTAGTTATATTAAATCTAGGTATAAGAAGTTATACCTCATTAGGATTACATATCAACTCAATACGATTATCATCCCTTCTATTCATATGAGTGAATAGGTAAGACTACCTTATTAAGGGTAACCCTCCATTTGTTCCATCATCATTCAACCCATATCACCATACCACAATGTCACCCAGAACCATTGGATGTTTTAAAGGTAAGACCATTGGTTGTTTACATAAGTAAAACCCTTGGATAAAACACCTATGAAGTCATTGATTTGTTCTCTAGAATGAGTCACCATCTAACCTTAGACATCCCTTGATTAACAACACAAAAAGTTCCATTGAGAGTAAGGTAAAACCCACAATCGGCTGTTCATTTAAAACAAGCCATCCATTGTCAACAAGTAAGCTCCTTAAGTTGATCATATAAAGGAAACCATATAAAACACATTATTAGGACCAACATATAACATTATCAATCATTCCACTTTATTGGAGGAATAAACATTAGATCTGGACAATTATGTCAAGTTCATATGTTGAAACCATCAATTATAGTATAGGTCCGACCATTGCATCAAGTGACCCAAGACACCATTGGTCTAAGGATTAATTGATGATACAACTATATGATTAACTCACCATAGGTTTTGGAGACCTGATCCACCACCATTAGTTACCATTAAGTCACCATAGGTTATTAGATCAGTACTATATTCACAAACAACAAATATCAAGCTAATGTCACCATTGATTGATAGCATTATTAGGGTGTTTAGTTGTTCATCATTAAGATTATAATTAGGCCAAAAGATGCCCTAAGGGGTGAAAGTCAGTTGACACCCTTGGTCACCACCATCATTTGTCATGAACACAACACCATAGGGTTGTTGCAATGGTACCATCATCGGGTCATGGGTTTATAGAAGAAATCAGCTTTAAAATTGACCATTGGTTGATAGGTTATTAGCATATTAAGTTGCCAAAACAACCTAATCTAAGTCATATTATACCTTAGGAATAATTTACACATAATCACAGGTTCATCTAGAACTAAAATCAGAATAGGGAACATTATAAAAATCAAAATCCAAGTCAAGCATAGCTTTTTAGTGCATGGATCATCATTTTCAAGGAAGAACATGATCTAGCAAGCTTATGGTAAGCAATAAATGAGGAGCAAGTTATAAAGCTTGCCTTTAATTAGAAGATAAACTCATAAGCAGAAGGAAACATGAGTTAAACTCATAAATAGAAGAAAACATGAGCAAGTAGGGTAGGAAATCCAAGAATAAGTTGTGAACTCATCCATCTAGCACCTTTCTTCATCAAATGAGCAAACCTTAAGCATAAGGAGCAAGCAAGGTAGGGTTTTATATATTTATAGAAATTTCTACCATGAAACAACAAGGTTCTGACTTGGAGAAAGGTAGGAGGAAGGATAACAAAGAAATAAATGGATGAAAGAAGGGGTTCTTACTCTTTTAGGTCAAGATCACTAGAACGAAGCTTTTGAAACCCTAAAAAGAAGTCAATTGCAATCTTGGATTCTTTTTCCAAGAAGGCCCCCTCTTTCTTCTTCCTTGGATGGGAAATTCATAGAAGCACATTGGGAGGATGAGGTTTGTAGGAGGGAAGTGGTGGAGAGAAAATGGCTCATTTTGGTTCTTGTAAGTCTCCATATGAAAAGCATATTAACATTAAGTTGAAAAAGTGGTGAATAAAAACTAACAACTAATATAAGCACTAGAACATAATTGATCCTAGCAATAGGAGAGAAGGTTTCAAAAAAGTCCACCCCACAGGTCTAAGTATAACCTTTTGCAACTAGACTGACGTCCAATTGTTTGATCGTGCCATTGTGTTGATATTTGATAGTAAATATCCAACGACATCCAACTACAAAGCAATCTTGAGGACGATCAATAAGATCACAAGTATGTGGTGAAGAGAAAATGGATCGTTTTTGTTCTTAGGGATAAGTATATGAAACTTTAAGATAAAGAAAAAGAAAAAGTTGAAGTTCTAGTATCTTTCCAAGTGTTCGTGGCCTTAAACCATTAACAATATACAAGCACACACATAAGCAGCTCCCCCACAGTCGTACAGACATGCTTATCCCTCGTTTCTTGAATTTCTAAGCAAAAAAATCATTCATTAGTTGATAGCTACTAAAGGTAGCTCATCCATGAAGGGGTAAACCCAAAAATACCCTTGGAGAAAACACCTTCAAACCAAGGTTTAAATAGGTGCACCATGGCTCAACAAGCTCAATAATGATGAGAGAATATCCCAGGAACATAATGAAAGTTATAAATTGCAAAGAAAACTTCTCAATTGGGTAAATTATAGAAAAGTCCAAAATGTGCATAAACTTGCATAACTTGCTCAAACAGTCAAAATTGGACCAAATTTGAAACTAAAGCATGTCTTATGATTTCAAAGCATATAAAAAGGATAGATTAGGGTTATAAGAATTAAATTATGATAATTAATCTTATTTAATTCATTAATCAAGTTTAGGGGACTTATATTATATCTTGGTCATCAATGGTTTCTTCCAAAATTTCATCCTTACCGAAGGTTGCATAAAGCATTCAATGGATCAAATCAGGAACAAAGTGCCCCTAAACCTATATCAAGGGAGGTTATTTATGAAAGAGTAAAAGACTTTGTCAATGAATTTAGTAAGAGATCAAAATGTACCATTCCCACATAGAGTGACAAATATTTGTTCAAGAAGAGGTCAATATTTTGGGATCTTCCTTAGTGGAGTTCTTTGGCAGTTAGGCATTGTATCGATGTCATACATGTTGAGAAAAATATTTGTGATATCATAATTGGTACTCTGTTGAATAATTCAGATAAGACTAATGATGGCATCAAATCCAGAATGGACCTACCTAAAATGGAAATAAGGAAAAAAATTAACACAAGTAGTTAGGAGTGATCATAAAACATATTTACCTCCTATTTGTTATGCATTATCTAGGAAGGAGAAGAAAACTTTTTGAAATTGCTTGCTTAATGTTATGGTACTCCAGGGATACTCTTCCAATATTTGTAGATTGGTAACAATGAAATATTCAAAGTTGATAAGTCTTAAATATCATTATTGTCACACTCTAATGCAACCATGGAAATTCGATCTATGATGCAGAATCATGTAAGGTTTGCAATCACCAGACTGTGTTTCTTCTTCTACATTCTATGTAGCAAAGTTATTGATCCTGATAATCTTGAAAACTTGTAAAGAGTAGTGGTTGTTACCAATTCTAGCTTGAGATATATTTTTCTCCTTCATTCTTTGATATCATGGTACATCTTGTTGTCCATTTAACTAGAGAAGTGAAAATATTGGGACCAATTTTCTTGCATTGTATGTTGCCTTTTGAATGGTATATGAGTGTTTTTAAAGGTTATGTTTGAAACTGTTATCAGCCTAAAGGAATGAAGGTTATGTTGTGAGGGAGGTTATAAACTATTGCAATGATTTTCTGAGTTGTAGTGAAGGTCCTGTAACTGATAAGAATATTGAGGACTATTTTGAGAAAGGGACTTTAGGAGAACGAGTGAAAGTAATCATTCATGATCTGTTGGAAAAAGCTCAGTTGTATATTTTACACAACATCAACGAAGTGAGTGTTTATATAACTGAACATACCAATTTCATCAAGACAAAATATCCTCGAGCCAATTCAATGTGGCTTTCTAGAGACAATAACGACATATTCAAGAAGTGGCTTGAAGAAAAAGTCTTACATCAACTATCTCAAACACCTACTAATGTTGTTGAAAATATCAAATTCCTCACCTTTAAACCAAAAATGAATGTTATGTCTTATGAAGGGTTTGACATAAATGTGTTTTCATATTACACAAAGCTTCAAGATGATAAGAGTATCGTCCAAAATAGTGGGGTCACCGTTCAAGTGTCTTTATATATATATATATATATATATATATATATATATATATATATATATATATATATATATATATATATATATATATATATTAGTGTGAGGGTTAAGAGTTCATGTGGAGCTAAAATGTCATATTACAATGTCATTGAAGACATATGGGAGTCTGCCTATGTAGAATTTTGAATTCTGGTGTTTAAGTATAATTGGGTTGATAACACCAAAGGAGTTGTAGTGGATGAATTGAGTTTCACAATAGTGAATTTTGAAAATATGGGCGAGAAGGGTGAACCATTCATAATAGCATCACAGGTGAAGCAATTATTTTATATCAATAATCCTGCAAATGAAAAATGGTCAGTTTTTCTTCATGGTAAAAGGGAGTTCATTGAAGATCCTATATATGAAGAAGAGTACTGTGACAGGTATGATGACTCCAGTCCATTCTCACTTCACTTGCCAACACCAAATATTGAAGCTAACGCTGACTTATATGTGCATGGAGATCACACCAAGGGAATGTTAATTGATAAAAGATCTCAATATTAGAGGCATTATTTTATTTTTCAAAATGTTAGATTTGTATTTTACAATCTTATATTTCACTGTTTGTTTTTTTATATGACATTTTTTCATATGGTGTTTGACCATGAGTATGATGACTGTGATGATGATTACCATGAGAATGACAAACATTAATATGTGCACCTTGAAACTGGTGTAAGTTGTATTGTTTTATTACAAAGAAGTGCATTTTACAATTTTAGATTGTTATGAACTATATGTGTTTTTTGTCAATTTTAGGTTGAGTATGTACACCCCGAGGATCTTGTTCAACTTGATGACCAACATCATGGGCATCACCATGATGAACAAGTTAGTAAAACAAAGAGGTAACAGATCGAAGTTGGTTGTTGAGTTTTATAATGTAGGAAATCCTTTTGGATAGAATTGCAACTCTTTTTTGGCATATATAGGGATTCTTACTCGTAGACATTTTAGTGTAGCAGTAGAATCTTGGGATAAAATTGATAAAAACAAGAAAGACTTCATATGAAAACAACTATGTGTGAGATTTTATCATTTGCTATTCTATTTATAAAGCTATTTACAATTCTATTTTTAAGAATATTCCATTAAGTATATGAACTTTTGCAGAGCATATTTGACCTAGATGAAAAAATACATCACAAAAAGTTGGTGCAACACTGTGGGAGGATACTAAGGAATTATAGGACAAATAGGACAAGACTATACATATAGGACATTGAGGAAAGGATGAAGTCAACCATTCAGTAATGGAGCTTTCTGGACCCGAAGACATGGGGGGTGTTTGCTTCTATGAAAAAAACTGATGAATTCAAGGTATTAATACTCACTCCCCATTTTTCATACATTCTTATGAATTTACTATTTTACCTTGATCTTGATTGTGATGTTTTACTTAACAATTACTATTGATGATTGTTACTAACTAGGTTGCAAGATATGTTCAAAGAGAAAGGCATACAAATAATGTACACTATCACACGATGGGTCTAGGTGGATGTGTAAATCTTTTCCAAAATCGATTATAGGCATCTTCTTCTCAACAACCTACTCCTGGGAATGTGGTGTCCTCTACAGCTATAAAACCTCTAGATGGCCATGATATATGGATAGCTGGGAGGCAAACCAAATATAGAGAAATAACCAACCCCACAACTACTAAGGTAGCAAAAAAATGCTAAAATTCAAATCTCAGAGCAATTACTATTGATGATTGTTATGCTTTACTTACCAATTACAAATGATGATAATTTGTGGGAGCTCCACGAGCAAAGGAAATAAGGAAACTCCATCCCTGAGGGAACAAGGGATGAATTAACAGTTTCTCTAGGTAATCCAAAGAATCATGGACATGTTAGGATTGTAGGCATTGGTGTCGATATAAGAGTGTACTTTGGGCAATCAGAGCATACGTGAAAATGTATCCAAAAAGGGGGATTCTCAAAAGAGGTAAAAGAGTTAATTGCAAAGATAAATTAGGAAGCGATGAGCCATTACCATGCTTCTAAAATGGTTCATCATGTAGTACGTGTGCCTCCCCACTCTTCACATGAGGTGGATCCCCCTACGATAGAGGTGGTTGGGAGTAATCTTGTAGACCCACCACCTAGTACGTCTATTGTAAGTATTTTTATGACATAGTAGTATTTCAGAATTATTTGTATAATATATATAACACTCCATACAATCTTTTAGGGGTTGATGTCATTCTGTCTTAAATTAAAAGAATATGTTGTTGCATTGGGTGAGGCTTACCCATGCCTTGAAGGTGACATGATTCATCAGGCGTCGTTGTTTGCCGATGTGGTTCGCATGGTGCAAAGTCTTGTCTATGGCCCATGGAAGTAGATTGTACTGTCATATGACCACCCCAAGCACAAGATGATGGGTGATGTAGAAGACAACATGGTCACATGGCCCAAAGATGGAGTTGTCTCTACTGATGTATAATAAATTTACAGTGTGTTTCTATCTTTATATATATGACATCATTGATATAAGTTTGTACATGTGAAGGACATACTACCTAGGAAGCCCCTTACATCTCATCCTCCAACTCCACCTCCTCCTCAATTACCTGATTGGATTACAAAAGACTTGTTCGACTTGTTAGGTCCTCACTGTAGGGGTATGGCAGTATGGATAGGAAAACATGAAGAAGGGTCGTGTTACAACCTCGATTTTGCATATGTTTTCATAAGTGAAATGTAATGATTTTATGAATAAGGACTTAATTGAAAAGGTTGTATGCTTTGCTTCAAAGGATGGATTTCTTTACAAATCTCTCTTTTGATAGGAATTTCGTGATTCCTATTATTAGATTAATCCAATCATGAATACAAAAGAGATGAAAAGAAGAAAAGTCCAAATAATGGAGAAAGATACAAGATAATGGATATTAAGAAAAATATTTATGAAAAATATTTGGAAATCTCTAGAAAGTGGCACTAATGGCCTCAATTGAATAAATTTCGTTTATATGTGACTTCTAATGGAATAAATAGAAAAAGAGGAAAAAGGAAATAAAAGATAAAGAGAAATCCTTAAATAGAAATATTTTAATAAAGAAATAAGTAAGATAATGAGAAATGAAGAACATAGATGCATCTAGAATGATAATAAGTATCCTTCAAAAAGGATTTCAAAATATTAGGATTTCTTGTGGGTCCAAGGTTTCAAAAGAGAGAGATAAATCAAAAGAAAAAGAAGAAATAAAAATTAACCAAGAATATTTGAATTAAAGGAGATAATGCAAGAAATAAAGAGAGAAGAGAGGGTTTGGCCATAATGGGTGATATTTTGAACCCTCTTACTTTCTTGTATTGCAAGGAATAGAAATAATTGGAAATAAGAAAATAAGAAAGAGAAAAGATGTGAGAAATAAGCCTAATTGAGTAATATCTTGCACCTAATGAAAAGGCACGTTTTCTTTTAGATAATGAGCCAAAATTTCGCAGAGAGGTATATTAGGTCAGTTTTAAGTTTCCCTCAAAATTTGAGATTAATTGAACACTCTATTTGGAATTTATGGCTTTTACAAATTTCCATAAGTGTTGTGATTACAATAAATGTCACACATTGATCGATTTAAATGAAAATAGCTTGGGACGGTGCCATCCATCGGATCAAGATCTGATACCAGTTGTGTGTCTCCTACATGAACTGAGAAAGGAAACAGAGCACATTTTTGAGGATAATTCCCACTCGATTTTCTCATGAGCCAATCTATGTGCAAAGAAGGAAACCCCTTCTGAAGATTCGCAAGGCAAAAACGAGCTGAATCATCCTAATTTTTGGGGGCTTTGGAATTGCTTTAGGGAAACCCCTAATTCTAGTTCTTCTCGCTGGCCATTCTCCATGGCCATGGCCTATATAAGGGGATGATCCCCCTTCTGTGAGGTTGGGTACCCCTTTGTGAATACTCATTGTGGTTTAAGAAATTCAACCCTGCCTCCAACTCCTCTTCTCATTTCCCCTTTCATCGACTGGTTCCTTTGGATCAGTCGACGGTCACCCTCTTATTCATTCTAGTGACTCTGGCCAAATCAGGCATAGCTATGACCGTCGTTGAGTTCATAGGGGTACGACGGAGTTTGTGGTGGCCTTGTCGAGTGCCAAGAGAGGTTGCATCTTGATGTCAACCCTCCAGTTGGCCGAGCCACAGACCTAGTTTGCAGACAGAGCAGTGAGCGGAGGTTGAAGAAGGTAAAGGAGGAAATGACCTCCTTGCCCCCGGGCGTGTGTGGCCCTAAAGTGTGAGCGTTGGGGAGAAAGCGTACATAGACCTAGTCCAGCGTGTTGCTCGTGAGGAGCAAGCCACCAGGTGGCCGCCTTCCATTGGCCCAAAGGTACTAATAGCGCAAAAATCCTAATTAATCATTGGTAACTCTAATGGAAACATGAAAAATATGAAAATTGATAAGGAGAATGCATAGAATCCAATAAAAAAATCTTTAAATCCTGATTTAGTTCCTATTTGCAAAAGTACATTAAGTTGATTATAAAGTGCATGAACTTAGGTTAAAACCCTAATTGTGATTAAAGATCGAATCTATGATGCGTAACTGGTTAATTTGAGCACTATTAGCCTGTTGGGTGATAAAATAAGAATCAAATCTGTTTTAGATGAGAAGCTACTTGTTTTAGGGTTTTAATCTATGAATCCATAATAATGCATATAGAAGCCCTAATCTAGGGTAAAGAAGGAGATTAATTTGAATAATTTGAATTATTTGGAAATATGTTGATAATTGTTGATCCTAAGCCTATTAAGAGAGATACGACAAGATCATTAGGGTTTATGAGTATTTTTACTAATTTATGGTTTGTAATGATAAAAGTGATAACAAAACGTTAATTGCAAGTGAAACCCTAAAAAGGAGTAGAAACCCTAGGAAGCAAGTTAGGTTGGATAGATCTTGATGACATGAGTAATAAAAGGAAATTGTATGTTTATTTTAGGATCTTGCTATGTGTGCTTGCTTGCCTATTTGGATTTCTTGCTTGCTTGGAATATTTCTATCTCAAATCAGCAGAATAGTTATGCGGTTATGTTTATGGTTAATCGCTTTAGTTTCGCGGTGATTCTCGTATGTTTTTATCAGTTTCCTGAAAATAACTGCTTGAATGACTTTTATTTCATGCAACTATAAAGTGACTATGATTATCACCTAAAATATGTATACATGACTAACTCAGATCCTAGTCCCCCTCTGTGGCTTTGCTAATGATGAAAAGCGTAACCTAGTACATGGTCTACCTGTTAGGTAGGACCATTAGGTTATCATGAGTTAGGAATTGGGATACCTATGTGTAGTTCCATGTGACTCTTTAGCATATAATGAGTTAGGAAGTGGGCTACTTATGTGTAGTGCCATGCGACTCCTTAGCATATATTGAGTTAGGAATTGGGCTACCTATGGGTAGTGCCATGCGACTCATCAACCCTAGGTATTGATCCACCTGCTAAGTAGGATCATGGGGGTTAATCAGGATCTACTATATGAGAGGTAGCATCCAGGTCCACTGCAGGGACAGTTCAGGGGTTAGGATATGTATGGATTGAGTAGTTATGTTTAAGATGTAAAGTTTGCTTACTAAACCATAATTTCTTGCAATATGTTGTTAGAGTTAATTGCACGATTATTGTTTCCCTCACATACTGGCATATTCATTTATGCGGATCGACGTTTTGTTTGTCGGCATTTTAGGTACAAGTTTGAAAAAGACAAACAGTAAACTGGCATATTGTAAAAATAAGAATTAAAGTGCCAGGAGGATTAGTTAGAATATATTACAGTCATGCATAGAAGTTAGATATCCAAGTTTTTAAAAAGGTATGCAAAGTTTTATTTTATTCCAGCTTTTCAGTATAGTTTTGGTAGAATTTAGTAATTATCATTGATTATTTGTGGAACCATTGATTCGGTTAATTGGGATAATGGCTCTGACCTTTTGGTCTCCCTTAATAGGGGTTACCGGGAGGCGGGGTCATTACATTTGGTATTAGAGCATTGGTTCCTCATTTAATCCTTAGTAATTATTAAATTTTACAAACTTTGTAGAATCTGAGGGAGTTATTAGAGGATTTTCCGATGATGGAGGTGTCTAGAAAAGGATCATGGTTCGAGGGTTGTCAAGATTTTCCTCCACCCCACTAGTCGGTCACGAAGACTCCCAGATGCAGTGTGACTGCCTGGCCAATGTCTGAGGTTTTGACTTGAAATAAGATACCTTTAGGACTCTCTCATCTAATTTCATCCCTTCTAAACCCTAAGATTCTAAGGTTTAGGGTTTTCTCTCTCTTTCTAACCCTCTTGAAGTAAGGGTATGTATGATAAGATTAAGGAATCCTCCACCAAATTAATGAAAAGTATATAAACAAGATGTCATGGACATAAGCCTAATAGTTTAAGTGTAAACTAAAGATTAGTTGCATGCTTAGGTTTTATGACATGTGTTGTCATGGGCTCAGGAGAGACCTGAGGTTAGGCCTTCTTGTCAGTAGGATGAATAGAGAGTTGGTCTTAGAGGTAGAAACCTCCATTAAAGGTAGAGACCCAACGCATCCTCTGAGGATGATGCTAACCCTAACCCTAAGTGGTGGTTAGAGAGAGATGGCATAATGAGTTAGATTTCATGGACGACCATGTGCGTGGGTTGACACACTTTTGGTTTTGGATACCTATGAGAAGTATGGGCTATGTGAGGTTGGTTGACCTAGTGTGTTTTGGGCAACCCAACCTTAGTAGGGTTGTGCATGTTAGGGTGAAGGATAACTTCTTCATTGATGAGGTTAGTGATGACCATATAGAACCCTTATGGTCTTATATGAGCATGGCAGAGTATCCACCTAGGGTACATCAGTAGTGATGGAAGTAGGTTGAAACCCAGGCTAGAAGGGCATGTTGGATAGCTTATGAGATAAGCATAAAGAGCTATGGATAATTTTGAGTGAACGTAGGTTTCACCCATGTAGGTGTATGCATGTGAGCTTGATCCACCTTAGAGGGAGAACCTATAGTGGTAAGGTTGTTTGTAGGGTTAAGCTCTAGAGAGAGATAGAGTGAGCCCAAGCAAGAAGGTTGGAAGCTTGGACTTTGGGATATAAGGAACCCTGAGAAGTTGAGTATGTTACGACCTAAGTGGATGGTTGTGGTTGCCTCGTGCATGGTCCTTGTGTTTCTTGGTTGCTTTTAGAGGAACTAAACCCTAGAAGAAGGATGAGGTTGTTGGTACCTATGTTTAGAAGATGTAGGTGCTTCCCTTCTAAGGATAGGAAGAAGAGTTCCTTAGACCTTGAGGAGGTTTAGTAACAAGTTGTGAGGCCTTATTCTTAGTTGGTTGTCTTTGAGAAGGACTCAACTCTGAGGTGTTGCTCGAGTAGAAGGATAATTCGAAGTGCATTCCATACCTTGTACATGCTTGGTTCGTGGTTAAAAGGCTGAGCATGCAGTTGGACATCACTTGTAGAAAAGTGAACCTAGGGTTCCTAGACCTAAGAGGGGAAGTAGTAGTACCTGGTTCTCATTATGAGATTTGAGTTTCTATAGATTCGAGCATGGCACTCCTCATGTTTAGAGGAATGGGAAACCCCTTGGAGTAAGGTATATGTTTGATGAACCCATCACATATAGGCTGGTCACATGGGCATGTATGATTATGGTCCAATGTTGAGGAATGAGAACAAGTATGCCCTACCATGGAGACCTAGTAAGGTTTAGTAGGTGGTCTATTTCTTAGCTATGTGCCTTAGTAGCTTGATAGGAATAAGCATGCTCATGTTGTCGTCAACCCTAGATGTGAGGACATTTGTGACCTTTGTAGTTTCCTCCCATCCTAGGAGAGGGACCCTTCTGTAGGGTGTGTACCAACTTTTGTTAGGTTTGAGGTAACCTAAAGAGGTTTCGTAGGATCTTAAGAATCTATGTGGAGAGTATATAGTATGAGGATGAACATACAGACCCATAGATAACCATCTCTAAGTGCATATTGATGTGTTACCATGGAGGTAACTAGTATGGGGCCTGACCGAGGTAGGTAGGTCACCATGATCCCTATGAGAGGATGTAAGTCAGACCACAAATGTCGAGAGAGATGATGGAGACTTGTGTAAGGTTTCAAGATGGATATGTATTATGTTAGAATCCTAAGTCTATTCCACGGTGAAGTAAGGATAAGACTAATGGGAGTAGGAGTCACCTAATTCCCTACTTGCACAAGACCATAGGGTTGGGAGGTAACAACTATCATTGTATGTGGACCATGGGTTAGGAGATTGATCACCTTCATGAACTCCTGGGATCCAAAGGGCAGATGAGGAAGGCACTCTCTAGATGCATAAGGGAAGAGGGATGACCCCAAAAGTGTATGCATATGGGAAGAGGGATGACCCCAAAAGTTTCAACACCCTACATACCTAGAGGAGATGACCAAGGATTGTGTGGTGACCCAAGTGGGTTCGATGACCAATTTTCCATGGAAGTAACCTTGATGTCAAGATGTTAATGTTGAAGAGACATGTGTTGCACATTTCAACCTAGACTGGAAGGTGTACCGGCAAGGTGGGATGCACCATCTCTACTCTTGGAACGGGAATAACTTTGTATTTGGACTGCAGCCAAATGCTTATTTCCTCACGTTATGGGGGTGACAGATAGGGTAATATGCATGCCATACACCAAGGATAAAGATGATGTGAGTGGAAATGTTACTATGATGTATGAGGATACAGATAATAGCATACCTTTGTGGAGTGTACGATACGTGGATGGTTTATAAACACCAAGAGTACTAAGGTAGTCATCTTATGAGGATGTTCTTATCATCAGCTAGGTGGAATTTATGAGCTATTCAAGGATGAGTTTGATAACCAAGAGGATGAGCTCTGAGTTTTCTTAATGAAGATAGACTTAGAGTTCGAGATGAGATAGTAAGTGGAATACATGGAGGTGAATGTTTTCATCATTACCTAACACATAAAGATGAAAGGTGGTAATGGATGCTCTGGTTGAGATACAACTACCTAGTTTAGCTAGTAGAAAGGCTAGAAGAGTTGGTTAGGTGAACCCTAAGTTTGTGAGATATGTTTGGCTAACACTAAGATGTAACGAGATCCGTTGACCAAGTTAGTGGTTGCTTAGTTAGCCAGCCTAGGGCTTGTCATGATGGAAGGATGGTTGTAGAACCTCAGATGCACTTCTATGGAAAAGAAGGTGATGAAACCCCAACTAGAGTGTTTTAGGGTTTCTGAGGAATCAACCTTAAGGAATAATGACATACAGGAGATCATGATTTTAAGTTCATCATACACCGTGGTAATACTAAGATAGTAAGTTGTGGTAGTACTTTGGATACCTAAGATGAAGTTGCATGTGGCTTGTCACCATGCTTGTCGGGAGGTGAAGGATGAACACCAGTAGCCCAGTGAGTTGATATAGAGGATAAAGAGTCCCTGAGAAGGAATGGAAGTTCATCACTATGGATGTTGTGGTGAATCTCCCCTGGACCAAGGAAGGTCAAGATGCAATATGGGTTATGGTAAGATCACTTTACCTAGATGACATAATCTAAGAGAAAGAGGGAGTATTGTCAAGGGACAGATCTAGTTGAACTACATGTAAGAAAGAGAGATGGTTCAACTACACTGTAATGCAAGTTCAAAGGTCCTTGAGTGTGATCTAAAGGTTCACTTCCATGTGGTGGAAGTAGGTACATGAAGAACTCAATTCTAGTACAACTTATCTCCCCTAACTGATGGTTAGCATGATCCAGACTAGAGGGCCTGATGAGAGCGTGTGTGCTCAATCAAGGTGATATATGGGGATAGTTCTTGTCCTATGAAAGGTGTGATGTTAACCACCAAAGCCAGTATCGGGATATAATGAAGCTCTGTAAGGGAGTTGTGTCATTCACCACTTCATTAGGATGATGTTGGTTAGGGGACCTCGTGAAGGTAAAAAAAGACCACAGTGTGTGCAGATAAAGTCGCTTTGATCGTGCGATGGCTGAAAGAGAGTCTAGGGATGACATGAGTCATGAGCTGATGCAAAGTAGACTGACATGCAGTTCACTATGGGAGTATATGTGATATGAAAATCTGACCCCTCTGAGCTATAGCTGAGAAAGTTGAGTCCCTGATACATGGGATGGATTGGTGGACATGCTTATGTTAGCCTTACCCCTCAGGATAATGTGATATACGATGAGTTCCATGTATCCAATTTAGAGCACTATGTGAGGTACCTGAGCCATGTGCTGAGCAATGAACCTAGTGAGCCCCAAGGGAGGCTGAAATGTCCTGAGTCACCTGTGAGGATTATAGATGCCAAGATGAATGAAATCAGAAAAAAAAAGAATATATGATGGTAAAGGTTCTTTGGAAGCGCCATAGATAGGGTAAAGCCACATAGGGGCCAATGATGGATATGGAATAGTCTTATCCTAAATTGTTAGTATGCTTGATGGAATTTTGAGGAAAAAATTCTTATAAGAGGGGAAGGATGTTACAACCTCAATTTTGCATATGTTTTCATAAGTGAAATGTAATGATTTTATGAATAAGGACTTAATTGAAAAGGTTGTATGCTTTGCTTCAAATGATGGATTTCTTTGCAAATCTCCCTTTTGATAGGAATTTTGTGATTCCTATTATTAGATTAATTCAATCATGAATATAAAAGAGAAGAAAAGAAGAAAAGTCTAAATAATGGAGAAAGATACAAGATAATGGATATTAAGAAAAATATTTATGAAAAATATTTGGAAATCTCTAGAAAGTGGAAATAATGGCCACAATTGAATAAATTGTGTTTATACGTGAGTTCTAATGGAAGAAATAGAAAAAGTGGGAAAAGGAAATAAAGATAAAGAGAAACCCTTAAAAAGAAATCTTTTAATAAATAAATCAATAAGATAATAAGAAATGAAGAATGTAGATGCATCTAGAAGGATAATAAGTATCCTTCAAAAAGGATTTCAAAATCTTAGGATTTCTTGTGGGTCCAAGGTTTCAAAAGAGAGAGATAAATCAAAAGAAAAACATGAAATAAACAATTAACCAAGAATATTTGAAATAAAGGAGATAATGCAAGAAATAAAGAGAGAAGAGGGGTTTGGCCATAATGGGTGATATTTTGAACCCTACTTGCTTTCTTGTATTGCAAGGAATAAAAATAATGGGAAATAAGAAAATAAGAATGAGAAAAGATGTGAAAAATAAGCCTAATTGAGTAATATCCTGCACCTAAAGAAAAGGCACTTTTTCTTTTAGATAATGAGCCCATTTTGTAGAGAGGTATATTAAGTCATTATTAAGTTTCCCTCAAAATTTGGGATTCAGTTTGGGAGTTATGGCTTTTACAAATTTTCTAAAGTGTTGTGATTATAATAAATGTCACACATTTATCAATTTAAATGAAAATAGCTTGGGACGATGCCTGTTGTGTGTCTCGTACCATGAACCAAGAAAGGAAATAGAGCACAGTTTTGAGGATAGTTCCCACTAAATTTTCTCATGAGCCAATCTATGTGCAAATAAGGAAACCTCTTCAGAAGATTCGCAAGGCAAAAATGAGCTGAATCATCCTAATTTTTGGGGGCTTTGGAAGTTCTTTAGGAAAACCCCTAATTCCAGTTCTTCTCACTGGTTGTTCTCCATGGCCATGGCCTATACAAGGGAACAATCCCCCTTCTGTGATGCTGGGTACCCCTTCATGAATACTCATTGCGGTTTAAGCAATTCAACCCTACCTTTAACGCCTCTTCTCGTTTCCCCTTACATCGACGGGTTCCTTTGGATCAGTCGACGGTCACCCTCCTAGTCATTCTATCGACTCCGGCCAACTCAGGCATAGCTAAGACCACCATTGAGTTCGGAGGGGCATGACAGAAGTCGTGATGGCCTTGTTGAGTGCCGATAAAGGTTGCATCTCGAGGTCAACCCTCTAGTTGACCGAGCCAGGGACCTGGTTCACAGAAAGAGCAGCGAGCAGTGGTTGAAGACGGTAAAGGAGGAAATGACCTCCTTGCCCCTGGGATCGCATGGCCCTAAAGTGTGAGCACATGGGTGGAAGCGTACATAGACTTGGTCCAACGTGTTTCTCGCCAGGAGCAAGCCATCAGGTGGCTGCTTTCTATTGGCTCAAAGGTACTAATCTCACAAAAATCCTAATTAATCAATGGTAGCTCCAATGGAAACATGCAAAATATGAAAATGGATCAGGAGAACACATAGAATCCAATAAAAATACTTTTAAATCTTGATTAAGTTAATATTTGCAAAAATACATTAAGTTGATTATAAAGTGCATGAAACTTAGATTAAAACCCTAATTGTGATTAAAGATCAAATCTATGATGCCTAACTAGTTAATTCGAGCACGATTAGCCTATTGGATGATAAAATAAGAATCAAATATGTTTTATATGAGAAGTTGCTTGTTTTTGGGTTTTAATCTATGAATCTATAATAATGCATATAGAAACCCTAATCTAGGGTAAAGAAGGAGATTAATTTGAATAATTTGAATTATTTGGAAATATGGTGATAATTGTGGATCCTAAGCCTGTTAAGAGAGATAGTAAAATATAATTAGGGTTTATGAGTATTTTTACTAATTTAGGGTTTGTAGTAAAAAAAGTGATAATGAAACCCTAATTGCAAGTGAAATCCTAAAAAAGGAGTAGAAACCCAGGAAGCAAGTTAGGTTGGATAGATGTTGATGACATGAGTAATAAAAGGAAATTGTATGTTTATTTCATGATCTTGTTGTGTGTTCTTGCTTGCATATTTGGATTTCTTACTTGCTTGGAATATTTCTATCTCAAATCAGTAGAATAGGTATGTGGTTACGGTTATGGTTGATCACTTTAGTTTCACAGTGATTCTCAGATGTTTTATTGGTTTCCTGAAAATAACTAGTTGGATGACTTTTATTTCATGTAACTATAAAGTGACTATGATTATCACCTTAAATATGTATACATGACTAGCTCAGATCCTAGTCCTCCTATGTGCCTTTGCTAATGATGAAAAGGGTAACCTAGTACATGGTCTACCTATTAGGTAGGACCATTAGGTTATCATGAGTTAGGAATTGGGCTACCTATGTGTAGTGCCATGCGACTCTTTAGCATATCATGAGTTAGGAATTGGGATACCTATGGGTAGTGCCATGTGACTCATCAACCCTAGGTACTGATCTACCTGCTAAGTAGGATCATGGGGGTTAATTGGGATCTACTATATGAGAGGTAGTATCCAGGTCCACTGTAGGGACAGTGCAGGGGTTAGGATATGTATGGATTGAGTAGTTATGTTTAAGATGTAAAGTTTGGTTGCTAAACCATAATTGCTTGCAATATGTTGTTACAATTAATTGCACGATTATTGTTCCCCCACATACTGGCATATTCATTTATTTTGATCGACATTTTGTTTGTCAGTGTTTTAGGTACATGTTTGAAAAAGACAAATAGTAAAGTGGCATATTGTGAAAATAAGAATTAAAGTGTCAGTAGGATTAGTTAGAATAGATTCCAGTCATGGATAGAAGTTAGATATCCAGGGTTTAAAAAAGGTATGCAAAGTTTTATTTTATTCCATCTTTTTTTTGGATCGGGTAAAATATTTTACTAAAGTGAAACAAGTATAGATCAGCCTATACTATACATAGAGAGGCTTAAGTATAAAAAACCCCACAGCAAATGGGTTGCGATAACTACAAAAAACCCCAAAGAACCTAAGGACACTGCTAAACAAGGGTTGTGTTAACTACAAAAACCTCCATTTTAAACTCAGGACCTGGTCTAAACCCTTATAAATCACAGGTTTAGCCTTACAAGCCATGTGCAAAATCTCCACAAGAGAGTCAAAGCATTTAAATTTATCAACTTCACCCCCTCCATGGATGTGTCTGTTACGCTCTTGCCAGATATTGTATGTTAAGGCTGCCAAACCCATACCCCTGAAACTCTGCATATTCTTTCTTGTGGTAGTCTTGGCCAAGAGCCATGCTACCCCATCCGATAGCTTTACTGGCGGTAGGCCACCCCATCCACATTTTAGAGACCAACGTCTCCAGATATACCTTGAGTAAGAACAAGAGAAGAAAAGGTGATCATGGGATTCCTCCTCCATTTTACAGAGTGAGCACATGGGATTAACCACCAGGCCCCAATTGATAAGCTTGTCCACTGTAGGGAGACGCCCCAGTACATCTCTGTAGAGGCAGCAACCCCACCTCAGTGTATGAATATTATTCCACAGCAGGTTCACCCATGGTACGTCGGGTCCAAAGGGTTGCCACAGCCAAGGTTTACCTTCACTCCTTCAGTACCGACCCATATCATCGTAGGAGTAGTCAATCCTCACCGTCATCCAGCCTTGTTTCATACGACACCATACTAGGGAGCCATCGTGGTCCGTCGTCGTACTGTCTAGGTTATTGTACCTCCGTTTCATCCACAAAGCCCAGATGGACTCATTCGTCATCAAGAATCTGTCAATCCTTTTGAGTGTAGCACTTTCAACCATGCTTCTGGTATGCTTCAAGCCCAGGCCACCTTGCTTTAACTCCCTGACGATGGTGTCCCAAGCAACCCCATGAGATTTGCCACTGTAAAGAGTGGGACCCGATAGAGGGCCCACTCAATGGTAAAAACAACACGAGCCATGTAATATTTAAGCAGCAGAAAACATAACTATTGATAAAGTTACAAAATGTTCTCATGTACATAACTTTCTCACCCTAAGGGTGGTACATCAAATGAAAAGATTACACCTATTCACACATATGCCCATATGCAGAGGGTAACAAGGCTATCTCAAGTTGTCCTTATGTCCATCAATTAGCTCACAATCATCCTGAGTCTTTGTCCTGCCAAGCACCTACACCTGGGTGGAGGGAACACCCAGAAGAATAGGAAAACAAGATATGTATCAGCAAAAGTTGAGTATGTACATTAGAGGATTAACTACGGCATTAAAAAGTAAAGTAAGATGTTCCCATCAAAAGGGGGCCATAAAAGCTAGGTAAGTTTCAATGATAATTAGCAAGAGAAGGAATTGCCAAAAGAATGAGGCATTTTAAATAAATCAATAAACAACGAACTTTGCCACAGTCAATCAATCATCACATTACAACATTTATTTGCATGCAGATATATTGGACTAAATTAACTAAATTAGGGCCAAGACACCACTGAGTCATTGGCCTATATATAAATTTTGGGTAGATGTAGCACACCCATAGGTGGAATTAGCACGCCTCTGTATATATAAGGGTAGAAGTAGCACACCCCGGGTAGAAGTAGCACACCCTAATGGTTACGCATAAGCATCTACAATAGTTAGCTAGTCAAATTATCTACCATGCATAATATAGAGTGGCAAAGTACATTATTCATCATCCATACGTGTCATAATACATGCACAATAGCATGTAGGGTCATTGACCCAATTCAACCTGTAATAATAATTTCAAAAGAATAGGATATGTCAAAGTGGAACAAAAGAGTAAGCATTTCAAGAATTGTCTCATTATGGGAAAAATTGTCATATAAATGCCCAGCTAAAAATGGGGAGGAGTACATACCTTCGGTCTTGTTTAAGTCAAAATA
Source organism: Alisma plantago-aquatica (assembly GCA_963693085.1). Lineage (NCBI taxonomy): Eukaryota > Viridiplantae > Streptophyta > Magnoliopsida > Alismatales > Alismataceae > Alisma > Alisma plantago-aquatica. The sequence goes on along the minus strand of OY856409.1, from coordinate 1,133,789,954 downwards.
AAGGTCAAAGTCAATACCACCTTTAATTGACTCCAAAATGACCACGGCGCCACTGCAACCTGCTCCTAACCGGAGACGAGGGTCACTCCAGCACGAGGACTCCACAGCGCACCAGAGAAATTGGGATTAGGGATCAGTAGATAAGGAATCGCACTACTCATGTGAGTAGTTTTGTGTCGCCACGAGTTATTAAGTCCAGGCGGCTAAGCACTATGGCAGTGACAGCGGAGGTCTGTGGGAGGAGTTGTTGGGCGTTTTGAGAATGCAACGTCTTAGGCCTTGTTTAGGGTTCTCCTAGACCGTTTCGTTCCCTCGAGGCGTATCCGGTGTTAAGCAGGAAATGAAGGCGTGGAGTGAAGACGCTCAGAGGAAAAGAATCGGTAACGGCTGCTCCCAGGAAGAGGGAAACGAAGACGGGGCCTTGTTCCCATCTTCAACCATTTTGTTAAATTAAAATCACAATAAAGGATTGGACTTTGGGTCAAATAAGCATGACCATTAAAATCTACACATTAATGCCACTCCATATATCTTTTCAATACATATAAAAGGGTGACATCAACCTCCTTTGTCTCCTAATTTCGAGGGCTATTTATTTACACCAACAATGAACATGTTTTTGATCTCAAAGTCTATTTTTATTTTTCTAGTCGCTAAAACACATATATGGTGTTTAATTAGTCTAAAGAATCGACATTACATTTTCCTTTTTAATTAATATAGGCTCTTGACATTTTCTCCCTTCTAGTCTCTCTTCCTTGAAAGGGATATTACATCAATCTTGACCCCACGTCAATGATTAAGACTGGTTATACCAAAATATGTGAAACTAAATCTAAAATTTTGTTGAGTCACATAAAGTCAAATACTATGATAGATTGTTTCAGGGTCAATGATAATTCTCATAGTAATTTAGGGAAGGAACAAAATTTAAGTTTTTTTAAAAGGAAAAAGGAAATGGATATTAATACCTAGATTTGAGTTCGTTACAGAATATCACCCCTTAAAGAGGATTTCGTCCCCAAAATCCACCAAGATACAACTCAAAATACTAAGCTGTAAATTTCTAACCAATTATAAATTTCTAATTCACTAGACAAAGTTAATATAGGGGTCCTAGCATAACATAGTCACATAACAATTGTATGCAGAACTCAATGTGAAATTACATTACTTTATCCATCACATCTTATTATCTTCTCAAATTGTGAATTGGTCTAGGAAAATTATACTATGATTGAGGATGATATCATCAAAATTCCTTTTTTTTCTACATAATTAAGAAGGTTTGTCCAACATACTATTATGATGTTTTGTATCCCTTTCATCACTAGTTTTGGATGCTAATAACCACTGATTTCCACTATTCATTAATTTAAGTTACATACCTAAGTGTACAAGGCTCCATCCTATAAAAGGACCATTCTAACCATACATCAAGTTAAGAGAGGTAGCTGACAAGAATATAACTTTTATATCTATTATTGTTCACCTTAAATCTATGCCACACTTATGCCTAGGGTTAGAGGGTCAAACATGCATGTCAAAGATTTCTTCGCTAAAGGACCTATCTACTACTACAACATCCTTGTGGTGGTGACTTGGTTCCAATTCAATCGATGAAATCTTAAAAGTTTTTTTTAATATAATATAATAATGAAATTAAGTTTTACGATGAAAACCTTGCGATGGAAATCCAAAATGGCACCAAAATCAATCCGAGAACCAAGTCGACCACTTTCTACAACATACAACACATACTATCACCCTAACATCACATCATCTTCACCAAGAGGCTTCTCTATAGACCTCATCAAGGAATACACAAGCATATCCAAATTCTAGATGGGGGATACATGTTCCATCTAGCACGTAGTTAACTTCCAGTAGGCTCTACTAGGAACAAACCCCATTACTCCACCATTTTCTTGTCATGACTTAGGCCATCACATCCCAAAACATCATGTATTTTTATAAGATTGGGTAACCACAATAAGAAGAGATTAGGGTCTTAACATCCCTAGTTGTTTTTTGATGTTATTACAAATCTAGATGAACTAGCTAGTCAAACTATTTCTCATCTCGTACATCAACTAAGCTGATTACATGGTGGCTATGTGAGAGTGGTTAGCTCTTTATGGATCAATCCTAGAGGTACCTATCTCATATCACCTTAGTGTCAGTGAAAATCCAAAGTTTTAGAGAAAAGGAGTATCTTCTATATCTTCCAAATGTGACTATGCCTCAAAATGTCCTTGGGAAAAAATATTGTATATAATTTTATTATTTGATCCAACTATGTGATCCTTCCTACATTACGGGTATGTGAGGGATGAAATCCCAAGAATGCTACTTGAAACCTATATCTTCAATCAACAAACCCTCATTTATAAGATATCATAAGTTTATCTAGGATACTATCCAACCCTTGGATGAATAGTTTCAAGCAAAACTATGTTGAGATAACTCCACATTGCTGGAAAGACAAGCCTAACCTTAAAGGATCTGGTTCATACCATCATGTACTTATCATTTAACATATCAAAATCTAAAATCCATGCCAGTGTTCTAAGTTTCTATCCATGCATGCTCAGTTCACATAATGTGTATATGAGAGAGATGCTAGAAAAAAACAATAGGATTAATGACTTGAACTAGGGTTACACACAATTATGGGAGTTCAAGTCAACCTCCTCTCTATAGTAGATGAAGAGTCCTCGCCTAAGGCAAGAGGTTAGAGTTTACATCCTAGGTGGGTCAACCTTTATGTATAGAAAGATATACCTATAAAGTGAGTGTAGGATTGATAAGGGTTATCAAAAACTAGGTCATCCTCATACTTAGTTTGGGATATATATATACCACCAAATTGGATAGGTGTGTATCCCCAATTGGTAAAAATGAGTAAGGTTTAGGTATGACAACTACATCGAACTGGTAATTTACCTACTAGGAACAATCTAGGATAACTTGAAATAGTCTAGTTACCGACTGCTAAGGCTCTGATACCATTCTGTAAAGAGTGGGACCCGATAGAGGGCGCACTCAATGGTAAAAACAACACGAGCCATGTAATATTTAAGCAGCGGAAAACATAACTATTGATAAAGTTACAAAATGTTCTCATGTACATTACTTTCTCACCCTAAGGGTGGTACATAAAATAAAAAGATTACACCTATTCACACATATGCCCATATGCAGAG